>JBAMJV010003888.1:0-261174 GCA_037951105.1 Echinarachnius parma | reverse complement strand
CTTTGGGTGCGTACACACACCCACCCTCAACCCCCCCCCCCCCCATTCAGAAAGGTCCACTTTTTATCGTTCTCGGTCTCAGGCAGCAATCGGCCCATTTGACATTTGACGACCCCAACTCCCTGCTTACAAAACTAAAACAGTGGTCTAAATCAGCGACAGACCCGCCCCCCCCCCCCCCCCCACACACACACACACACTTACACGACTCAACCAGTTGTCCTCGTCCCGTTTTTGAATATAGGCACCCCCAAAGCCCAAACTCACCGCCTTGAAAAATCCAGGCTACCGGCCTGAGAGATCACATATTTTGTCTTGGGGTGGTGGTCTTGGGGAGTGGGGAGGGGGGGGGGGGATTTGTCTTGGTGGGGGGGGGGGGGGGTGGGGGAATATTTCAGGGGGGTAGTTGTCCGGGGGGTTATCGACCGGGGGGTGATTTTCTGGGAGGTAATCATCCGGGGGGTAATTATCCGGGGGGTAGTTGTCTTGGGGGGTAATAATCCGGGGGGTAGTTGTCCGGGGGGTAGTTGTCCGGGGGGTAGTTGTCCCGGGGGTAATTGTCCGGGGGGTAGTTGTCCGGGGGGTAATTGTCCGGGGGGTAATTGTCCGGGGGGTAGTTGTCCGGGGGGTAGTTGTCCGGGGGGTAGTTGCCCGGGGGGTAGTTGTCTGGGGGGTAGTTGTCTTGGGGGGTAATTGTCTTGGGGGGTAATTGTCTTGGGGGGTAATTGTCTTGGGGGGGTAATTGTCTTGGGGGGTAATTGTCTTAGGGGGTAATTGTCTTGGGGGGTAATTGTCTTGGGGGGTAATTGTCATAGGGGGGTAATTGTCCGGGTGGTAGTTGTCCGAGGGGTAATTGTCCTAGGGGGGTAGTTGTCCGGGGGGTAATCGTCCGGGGGGGTGGTTGTCCAGGGGGTAGTAGTCCGGACACGAATACTTTTGACTGTACACCAACCACCCCCCCCCCCCCCCCTTCCCCCTTCCCCCTGCACACACACACACAGGCACTTTACACATCTACAACGTATACTGTAAATGGCACTGGCAAGGATGCGCTTAACCCCGGTCTGTACTAGATATGTCAAAATCCAGTGCCGTAGCGACAAGGAGCATGGGGGGCACGTACCCCCCAAATAATAAAAAGCAACAAAACATTTCAAACATAAGGGGGATTTTTTTTTAAAAGATCACAAAGAAATAATACCCCAAATAATTTTGCGTCCCCCCAATCTGTCCGACCACGCTTCGCCACTGTCCTACCCTGTAATTACCAAATGACACATGACTCAGCGCGTATACATCTGTACATGTAGTGAGTTTGCCACCACAGTCCATTTCGTCCGAGTTACAGCAACATCGCACATAACAAATAAAATACCACAGTTGGACTCTATCTCGCCTATTAAATACACATAGTTAAATTATCTTAGCGTACACAGAGTAAAGAGATGCATTCATTTATCAGTCATTATTTTTTCGTTTGTGGATTTCGACCCTTCAACAAGAACATCCCTCGCAAAGCAAAAGTTATACATCCATATATATATATATGATAATGTGTATTATTTGAAATATATCTACTCCATGTACTTACTGTTTACGACGGATGAAAACTTCGTGTACACTGTACTAGTAACAAGCAAGGAAATACAATTCAGAAGTAACTGTCACACAATTTTACACGCGAATGAAATGAATCACAATCAAATGACTATACTGTGGAGTTATATACCTCAAACATAAAAGGTCTAGTATCCGGCTCAGATCGGGAGGTCATAGTTACATGTAGCATTTCAGTTAGGTACAGATAGTACACATTATATTCCACATACTAAGAATCTTGCTCTACGATTGGTCAAAAGTTAATCACGTGATGAAATATAATTTCGCCCATCGTTACACTCTGTAGATATCTTGGGTGAAAGTGCGTTGCACTCACTAGATAAAAAGTACTATCTACACTCCGCGGTTGCATTGAATTGAATACCAATAAGTAGCGCGATAACTCTATGCGCGCGAATTACAAATTGAATTGTATTCGTTGTGCATACGGTATACGTAGTACACTGCACTGCATACGCTATGCACTGTACATCAGAGGCGTCGATCAGCTGTTCGGAAAACACAATGCATTGGCCGGGGCGAGCATTGTTTGTGAACAATTGCATTGTGTTTTCCGAACAGATCGACGCCCCTACCCTGTTGTAGTATCGTACATACACTGTTTGCATGCTCGTTCTGTGTACTCTACTAAAATGGCGGCCACAAACATAAGGTTTTCAAGAGCTTTTGGATGAGGATGAAATGGACACGTTTTTACCGGAGAGTGAAAGTAAAAATACAAAGCGACAACTTAAGTTCAGCCTGAAAGTGTTCCAAGATTATTGCGATGCTGGAAGCATACCTTTTAACGAATTGTCTGACGTGGACTTGAAAGCGCTAGACCAAGTGTTGGGGAGACTCTATTTTTCGCGTTTGTTGACTTTTGAACTGTTTTTTTTAAAGTTTACATTTCGCGTTTTAGCTTTTGGAATTACCCTGTTACCGAAATTGGAATAACAAGTCATTGTTGGTAAGTAGATCAAACCTAGTAGTAGTAGTAACAGTACTTAGACTTAGAAGTTAGACTTAAGCCCGGCGCAGACAGAGCCGACTCGACCCGATCCGACTGGTTTTAATCAGGCTAGAGTTGGGCCTGGTCGGTCGGAGCAGATTTATCGTGTTGAATCGGCCCCAACTGGCATCCGACTGTCTCTCGACTGGCAAATTGTGTGTCGCGAGGCACTGAAAACTGAGCCGATCGGAATGACAACCAGTCGAGTCGGCTCTGTCTGCGCCGGTCATTCTGAGTACTTAGACTTAGAGTAGACTAGGGGTAGGCCTGCTTAGAAGTTAGACTACTAGTACAGTAGTAGTACTACTAGACTAGATCTAAGTTCGATGTGAACCAGTCGAGTCGGCTCTGTCTGCGCCGGGCATTAGAGTACTTAGAGTAGACTAGCTAGGGGTAGGCCTGCTTACACTAGTACTACTAGTACAGTATTAGTACTAGACTAGATCTAAGTTCGATGTGGAATATAAAGCAAATAATCACCTTTTGGTTTCAGGCGATGGCAAACTATCACTTCCTCGGCGATCTGAATGTATACGCTATCTTTCCTCAGCTTCGCTTCGGAAAGATAGCTACATCCAGCTCGCCTCGGAAGTGATAGATTGTCCCATCGCCTTCACCAACGGTAATTATTTGCTTACTACAGCTGGCGTATGCAGTGCATGTCATGGGCCTCCATCAAGGGAGGGGGAGGGGGGGGGGGGGGGGGTGGGGATGAGGACATATTCCCCACTCAATATTTGATATGGGAGAATGACCTGTAGTTTCCCCCATATTCTAATATTTGAGGTAAAACTATAAAGAACATTAAATTGAAGGGATATTCCCCCTCTATAGTTCATTACTAGAAAATTGACACGATATGTTCATGGATATGTTGTCCATATATTGATAGTGCTAGTGTACCCGAATACAAGATATGTCGAAGCCTGCGCCCCCTGGACACGATGAAAGCCCTTTGGCCCGTCTCCTGTACCCATTCATTCCATCATGACTTATCGCTATACCCGCTAAATTGAGCTTTGAATAGCTTTCTATCTTGCTCCGGTTCTCAATAAACTGCAAAGCCTTCACAAGATTGATCCCATATTACTAAACAATCATCTAAGTACATGCATGGGTATCCCCTTGCCATATCCCATTCAGAGTTCTATCAATGTGCACTAGAAAGAGCCGAAGAAAATATCAACATAATATCCACATCGGAACATTTCTGAACAGCTGCAATACAAAGTTGTTAGAAGCTGGCTAGGGGGGGGGGGGGGGGGGGGCTCTGCCCCTGAACCCCGGCATCGGCTAAACAGCGGGCCCCTGCCCCCCCCCCACCCATGCATTCAAGGGCTTCTTGTCAAAGCGCTCACCAAAACTTCCGGTGTGCCCCCCCCCTCCTCTGAATGGTTGGTCGCTTCGCTTCATCACCAAGTATGTTTGACATGACGTTTCACCCCCAGGCCGTCCCCCCCCCCCCCCCCCAACAAAAAAAAAAAAAAAAAAAAAAAAAAAAGGCCCAATGAGGAGAATAAATCTACGTAACTAAATCATGTCCAAGGAGAGACCTTGACCATTACGTAGAACCAACCCTAGTTCCAGTGATCTCTGACTGTTAGTATTGCTTGGATAAACCTTTCCTATTAAATGGGCGGGGACTCAAGACTTGATTTAATTGGCTGCTGATGCAGGGCTCGCGCAGCTTGTGTCTGCAGTGGCGTGTGGTGTGTGTTTGTATCATTTTTATGGTAAAATATATTTTATTTGTATTTAGAAAAGAGGGTGTACTACCAACCATTGATAAAATACAGAAACTGTTATTAGATTTCCAGGTCCAATAAAAGGGACTAGCAATTAAAATGGGGAAATTAGGGCTACACTTACAAATATGGGAAACGGTAAAATTAAAATGTATTGTATGACAGTATAGGATAAACTCTTTATACGCGATGTTTCTCCCGTGAGCTTGTAACATCTAAAAAAGTATTTATATAATTATGCATTTGTAAATATCATTTTGAAAGGAATGTGAGCAGATTTCCGGGGCAGGTGGGAGAGGGTGAGTGTGCAAGGGGGTGGGGGGGGGGGGGGGGGGGGGGAGACGTGAGGAAGAAGCATGTGTTGAGTTCTTTTTATCTTTTGTTATAATGTCCATTATGTATTTTATGGGTTCTGTAAATTGAATATACACTGGATATGTACTTTTTTTTATGTATGACATTTTTTTCAACTTTATCTTTCATTAAACTGTAATTGTTCTATTCATTATTTATGAATAAGATGTAGACATTGGACGTATTACATTCAATTGTAAATGTTATATGCTTATAATTTGGAGAAATAAAAATCACTTATTAAAAAAAAAGTGTTTGTGTGTGTGTAAGGGTGTGTGAGTGTGTGTTTGTGTGTGTTTGTGTGTGCAGTTGTGTGTGCGTGCGTGTTTGAGAAGTGCTTTGTTTTGGACACAATATTGAATTAATGAAGAACGTGAAAGTGAAAGGACACTAAAAGTGTCATGCCATTCTCCTCCCACATTGTCACAAAGCAGGTTAGCATGATGGATGACTAGGGGCGTATCCATTGTATAATGGCCCAACCAATGGATTGAGGGGGGGGGGGCAAATAGAGGCAAACATTGACGTCCATTTCATTATGCAAAACAGTTACTTTCATTTAATTCCATTCAATTCCATTTTGAATTTATATATTACAACACAATACATCAATAGCAAATCGGCACATTGATAAGAGCATTCCATATTTCAGCATTCCAGATTTCATAACCAAATGATTATACACAACAATTAAAACAATGATAAAGCAGAATCAGTACCCCTAAAATATGTAGTTTTGGTGTGTGTTAGTTTGTTGTACCCCTGCCAGCATTGAATAACCAACTAATACGGAGGGGCAGTGACATCGTCAATAATTACAACGGTAATAAACACAGACGAAGGACAGGGGCAACTTTGCCCCCCTTCTACCTCCCATTAGCAACACCAATGTTGACGAGGACGAAACTGAAAATGGAATATTCTTTTATCTGGTTCAGGCTGTCAGCGGTTTAACACTTTCAATTATTCATACGCCCACTAGGTGACATATGAAGGAAAGTATACCTTTTATCATTTGAATATTTTAAACACATTTCCTCATTCCCAAGTCCTGTAATCAAACACAATATTATTTTTTATCACATGACTTAGTAAATACAGTACATGCCGCTGCGGTGTTATATTTTTGGATATACCATGGCAATATTACACCCCTGTGTTTGACAGTCAGATGATAAAACAGTTGTTCAATTTGTTGTCGGGAAAATCACGGAATATTCCTACCCTCGGGATTTCAAATGCTATTTCGTGAAGAAAATAAGTCCCTCGACTTCGTCTCGGGACTTATTTACTCTTCCCTCAATAGCATTTAAAATCCCTCGGGATGTAATATTCCGTGCTATACCCTCCACCGCCATTTAACAACAGTATACTATTCGATGATAATGGTATACATAATACCGTTGTTAAAGGGATCTAGTAACTTTGTTGACATGTGCAAAAAGTGATGAATGGTTGATGCAATGTATATTGTTGTTATCTCATATGTCCACAGTGTATTGTGTGAACATTTCAAGTCAAATGGACATTGCATGGCCAAGTAATGAGCGAAAATGCAAAGTGATATTCAGTAACTCACTGCACTCACTTTGTACACAGAAGAAAAACTCGCCCGGAGTTTTTCATATCTGAATACTTCGATCGTTCATATCTTTGTAACGAAAGGGAAATTTGAAAAACCGAAACCTGTCCCATGATTTTATTGTTAATACGAATACAACAAGGTATGAGGGAACCGCTAGAATGAAAATTTTATTTTGAGAATTTGGACAATGTTACTAAGTCCCTTTAAATGGCGGTGGAAGGTATAGCACGGAATATTACATCCCGAGGGATTTTAAATGCTATTGAGGGAAGAGTAAATAAGTCCCGACACGAAGTTGAGGGACTTTTTTACTTCACGAAATAGCATTTGAAATCCCGAGGGTAGGAATATTTTGTGATTTTCCCGACAACAAATTTAACAACTGTTTTATCATCTGACTCTCAAAATCCGTTTCACTCGCTCACAGAAACACCCAGCGCTACACATCATTTTAAAACTATACACAATCGAACATTATTGCATTAGATATCACTGCTGACAGATATTCTGCTCGCTAAACATGCTAAACATAGAGAAATACAATTTATGTAAGTAGTCAGCGCCAGTTGCTGGCGCTATTGCGATTCGAAAAACTACGTGATGAGAGCACTATCTATAGTATAATAGTCTGACAATATATCAGTTTTGTAATATTGTACTCTGTGTTTCATTCGTAAACCAGATAACATATAAACAGTTGTCCTATATTTTTTTATCAAAATGGATTGCAACACAACATTGATTTGATAGGTCGGGTAAGCATGGTGAGCATGCTCAAGCATCGTGGTCATATAGTGATCGATGATATATACCGGTGGGCTCACACTGGCCCGACACCAGATCGATGACAGACCGACATTTAAACGGCAATTTTTCAAGAAATAAAACAATATTTCATAAGCAAACTTAAATCAGGATAGCGTTTCAGCAAACAACGGCAATACGAGTAATTATATTTTGCATAACGAATACATTGGGCTGCTAACGAAAGAGGAAGTCAGTATAATATTTTTGACAGATTATTATCACGTGTTGCTAACTGTCATCTCAAGCACACATTAATTTAAAAATAGCTCTTCAAAAGACACAATGCAGTAATCGATCTAACAAGTTTCACACCCATTCAAAAGTTGTCGCCGATCTTGGTATCGATCATCGTTACTCGTTCAAAAAATGCCAGGTAACATTATTATGTTCTGATTTAGCTGAAGACGAGTAAGAAAAATTTTGTTCTCTCGTTACCATATCGTTCAGATGCTACACACGTTGTAATTGAATTTTCATCAGTCATGGCGAAAATGTGTTCATTTATGAAGTCTTACGAGAATAAGTTGTTCTTCCTGCTGGTTATTGTCACTAACGTGGAAGGAATTATTTACATTTGTAAACAAAATTCGACTAACATAACTAATTGGCCAAATGATGGAGTGAACAACTCGACAGAATTGTCAAATACCACCACAGATGGCCACATGTCTTCACTTTCACCGGTACATTCGTCATCGACTGAAGTTAACGGGACCTCTAACGACTCAACGCAATGTTTAACATGTTTAACCAGTTCTGGATATTCTGGGGAGGTGGGAAATTCAAGTGAAGACCCTGGACAAAGTAATATACCGCTAGCAGTTGCATTAGTCATCACACTGTCACTGTTGATCATCGTATGCTTGGCTGTTTACGTTGTTGTGAAGAAACGTCGGCGTCGGCTTGCTACTCGTCTCGAGGCAGTAAGACCGTGCCGTCTCTCCTCACCAGCTTTTGATTCTTCTGGCAATGCCTCCAACAACCACCTCGCTAACGTCCGAATTTGGTTCAGCAAGCTCCTTAAGAAACCGTCGGGAAGTCTTGCCTCGAGTTACTCAGGCAACCATGGGCAAAAATCTGGACCAAGATTTTCCCATATGTCTGTAGAATTGGACTCGTCTTTCGAAGACGGCTTTGTAACAGAGGGTATTGAAAAATCACGCAGAGATTCCTTGCCGCAGGTAGACGTCCACATCGACAACGATGCAGACACATGCTATGAAGATATGAGCGGTGGTAATAGACAAGTTCAAGAAAGTGAGTACTGTAATGTGAATGGCCAGAAGAAAAATACTTGTTCACCTAACGATAAGAACGATGGTGTTACTAATGATCAAGAAAACATGTACTGTGATGTAAATGACAGTTCTAATGCCGCCCACTTTACGGAATCGGGGACTCCTTTAGCGCAGACAGAGGCTTTGACTAACAACCATATGGATACATGCTATGCAGGTATAAACGACGATTCCAGTCAAGAAAACGTGTACTGTGATGTGAATGACAGTTCTAATGCCGGGCACTTCACGGAATCGAGAAAGCCTTTAGCGCAGACAGACGTTCTGACTGACAACGCTGTGGATACATGCTATGCAGATATAAACGATGATTACAGTAAAGAAAGTATTTACTGTGACGTGAATGATCTCAAGATGACACCATGCTCATCAAATGAAAGCTTGAATTCTCTTGATATGCTGCCAAAGGCTTTACCGACTGACCCAGTTGAAAAAATTACTCATACATATTATGCAGTTTCAACGGAGAGCAGACAAAGTTTGCCACTGAATGATGACATCTCGAATGTTGACGACGTCATCGAATTACATCCTACGCCAGATGATATTGATGATAAACAACTGTACGCCTTACCATCCAGACGAGTAACACAAATATCTCCTAAACAGATGCCTCCTGATGGTGTATCAGAGCTATGTGCGCAAAGTGATGAACACGTTGATGATGCTGATTTTTCTGACCACACAGAATCCCACAGCAGTCCATCGAAAGAACAACCACACGAAACTGATATCCAGGAAAAACAAAATTCATCGTATGACCAAAGTGTAGACGACTCTACCAAGTTAAACATGGAAGCAGGAAACAATGAATACCACGATTCAGTTGGGGAATGGTATTCAGATGGGTGTGATGAACCTGTATATGCAGATATCAACTGTTCTGACAAAGGTGCTAGTTCTGTTTCTAATGGCGAAACAGTCACTGACACTAATGATGAATACAGTTCTTTTGTGCCTCCTATCGGCCATAGCGGCTCAGAATCAAATGCCACAGTGCAACAACCAACTTCCATTAATGACACATCTCCAGATTACAACCACCTTCAGTGTCCTGTACAAGATGGAGATTTAGCGTTGTCTGATGACACCACGAAGTCCGTTTCATTATATGAAGTTGTGAACGTATACGGCTCTATGGCATCAATCGAAGAGAACGGCGACGTTGAATCAAATCTCACAATGCCACAGCCAACCGTCGATGGCACGTCACTTGTATATGATCATCTTCAGCGTCACGGTTCTGGACGAGAAGGAAAGGTAGCCCTTCCTGGAGACTTCACGAAATCCGATTCTTCTGATGAACCCAAAACTACTGATACTAATGTTTACGGCTCTCTTTCACCATCTATGGATATCAACGACTCAGTATCAGATGTCGCAATTCCGCAGCCAACCGACACTTCTCTCATTTATGATCATCTTCAGCGTCATGGCTCTGTACGAGATGGCAAGTCAACCCATCCTAGAGACATCACGAGATCTATTTCTGTTGACGAAACAGAAATTACTACAAGTAGTTCTCATGTGTATGGCTCTCTTTCAGCTCCTATGGACATAAGCGCATCGGAAACAAATGCAACGATGCCAGAGCCAACCGATGACACGTCTCTCCTTTATGAAAATGTTCAGTGTCATGGTCCTGTACAAGATGGATAGTCAATCTATTTTGGGGATGTCAATAGATATGTCTATTCTTATGAACCCGATACTACTGATTTTAATGTTTACGGATCTCTATCAACACCTGCAGAAATCGATGGCTCAGAGGCCGATGTCACTTTGAAACATTGAATAACTTTAAGTTTACCTGACGATCCATTTCTCGTCTACGACCATCTCCAGCGGCCCGACGTACTACTGAGGAACGCCTATAAATAGTAGACTACTAATAAATTGCCCCTCCAGTAACGATGGTTTACGAATATAATAATGTAAAAAAACAAACAAAAAAGCAATGGCGTATGATTTAGGATCTGCTCAATTGTTTTAGTTCAGAAACACAAATTACTACAAGTAGTTATCATGTTAATGGCTCTCAGTTTCAGCTCCTATGGGGTGCATGGCTTAGTTTGTAAACAGGAGACTTAAAGACCAGACGTTGGGTAATTTCTGCGTATTCTTAATTACGATTATTTTATAACGATAATGCACATATTTTTTATCAGCACCTCGATGATTATGCTAACATAATATCTGTGATGTTTTAGTATTGAAAATGTTTTGTCTTCTGAGAAAATTGCATTTAATGTTTACATAGTCAATGAAGCATACACTAAAGCGTTATTTAAAAGTAAAGCTCAGATATGGGAAATAATAATGTATCCTTTTAATATAAAACTGAACAATAATAAGTATAACAAATATACAAAGTAATAAGTTTGTTTTGAAACCGAAAAAAAGACAAAAACATAATACATACAATTGAAGATAGATCGATTTAAATATGAAATAATAATATCCCAATCGCAATAAAAACAGAGCAATAATTATAACAAAACAGGTGAACAAATCAATTGATCATATCTTTAAATCGGAGGAGAAATGATGATTACCGAGAGCTATGCCAAAGACAAAAGAAAAAAAAATTAAGTGGTACTTAAAACTGAAAAATTTCTCGTTTGTTGGGGGGTTATAAATCAAAGGTAAATACTGACACATAAGCAGTTTGGATAGATATAATATACAAATTTAATCAGCGCCCTTTCATACACCTAACTATTGACAGAATATGACTGTGCACATTTAAAAGGTCTATATGCACGGAAAGAGAGGAAGAAGAATATATAATATTTATTACAGAAGTGTTACTCTCTGCTTAATTAATATTTTTGGATTGACATGTACAGATCTCTTTTTCAATTGTAAGCGAAACGAATTATATTAAAGTAATACAACAAAACTATTTTCGTTAGTTATGAAAGCTAAACAAAATAAGTATCCCATGGCGAAGTGCAGCCCTTATACGATCTTGAAAAGTGATCATATTATTAAGGCCTGTTCATTTTACCTACGTTATCATAGACAGTAAACCTCTTGTCGTATAAGTATAAATAATTCAACGCAAAAGCAGCTTTGTCACAAAACGCTGTTACTTCTACATCATACGAACTGGAACGGGAGGACTGGATATGGCAAGCCCTCAGAGAATAGTTACAACTTGCATTCTCACTATATCGCTTCTTTCGGTCAGTCGGGTGTATGGATCAAGTGATTCATTTAAATGTAATGTACCAACCAAAATAGGAACACCAAGTTTGATTACAATTGTGGAATGTACTAGAACTGGCAGACACACTCAGGAAAACACCGGGCCATATGCACTGGTACAATGGAGTATATTTGACGAACAAATTGCTGCATGCATTACCAGCATAGGCAACTCAATCATTGGCTTGAATATTAATTGTTTCGCGGGCTCCTCTGATTACCTATGTTGGAGCTGTGATCAAGACTGCTTTGCACCTGGGGTAAAACACCAACAATCAGTGACTGAATTTGAAATAAAATATTATATATCAGTTTCAGGTGGTAATAAAACACTTGCGTTAACCATTCCTTCTCATGATGGAGATGTTGTAGGGGCCCATGCATTTTCACCCACCGATATTCATACATCGTCCATTGTTTCTGACCTGGATACCGGGTACCTGGAAGAATCACAAACTGAACCGAACCATCAATTAATAACAAGCGAAACACATCGCAAGGGAGACAATTCTACAAGAGACATTGTCAACGACACCGTTCGAGAGAACAAACGAATTCCCGTTACTTTATTAATCGTGAGTTGTCTAATTATCGTTTCTTTGCTTTATACGAAAGCTCACCGATGCCAAAATTGCGTTGCTCATGGATTAAGGAAAATAACGATGAGGACACTGTCCAATATCCCTACAAATGAAGAGTCGGTACGAATGGAGGTGATGTCCAGGGTTGACGAGCCATCGGAAATCGATGATGATCCCTTGATGAATACACTAGGTATTATTACTATTGTAGATGGTCCCATCTTACAAGATAGATGTGGTTCTAATGAAGAAAGACATTTAGGGGCAATTGGCGGAAACATGGCAGAAGATGATGGCGATTATGAAGATATCAGCAATATGCGACAGGTTTCTAACGACTCGTATTGTGACGTTGATGATCTGAAGTTGAACTCATCATCCACAGGTCCACATGGTAGGAGAGCCTCTGAATCATTGTATGAAATATATGACGAGGCAGTCCTAGATAAACTATATGCTAAGCCATCAAACGTTGACAGAACTCCTCCTTCAAAACAGATCGTCTCTATCATCACCCAACAATCACACATTCGTGAATCGATGCGTAGAGTATGTTATCCAGAAATACATCATACTGATGCATCCGTCGTCCCATTCTTCCCTTATAACTGTTCGAGTGGGCCAACATGTACAGGATGTAATGATGATGGTGATGACGGTAGTGATGGTGATGACACTGTTATACGTTATGACAACCAGCACGTGCGTTCTACTCCTACTAAGGATACCGACTCAACCACCACTATTACAGGGCAGTCTCACACAGCTGAAGATTTCCCTGATGGTACAACCGTGAATGGATACGATCACCTTCGTCGTCCTCACTGCGAACAGCATTTATCCGCCGACGATTATCGCTGTGGCCGTTCAGCTACAGTGGTTCAAGGGGAATCTAACACTGTAGATGTAGACTTAAGTTGTCCGACAGACGTGTGTAGCGGTATAACGCCGACGGAGGGACCGATAGACTCCGAGATAGAAATGACGTCCATTGAGAAATCATTTGACGCGAATGACTACGACCTCTTGAGCCCAACTTCATAACTTGTAATCCTCTTTCATGAAAAGCAACATGTACAACTTTTGTTTGTACATTTGGATTGTTCTTATGGTTTGTATTATTATTTCAATGATTTAAACATAAAACTATGTATTTCTATAATTATGGTCTCATTTAAATGGCAATTGAAGATGTCATGTCACGTATGCTCGTATAAGATAGATGATTATGTTAAACATGTTTGAAATCTAATTTTATCAAAATCTTGCGATGTGTATAGAATCTTAAAAAGGGCGATAAATTAGATGTAAATAATTATCGACCGATTTCTTTATTATCCTCTTTTTCAAAAAATTTAGAAAAGATAATCTATTCTCGGACAGTATCCTTTTTAAAAAATAACAATATTTGTTCTAGTCTCCAATTTGGTTTTAGGGAAAAACACAATAATGTACATGCATTATTGTCCTTTATTGAGAAGGTAGCTCATGCAATCGACAAATCGTCTCATACGATAGGTATTTTCCTGGACTTCTCCAAGGCCTTCGACACGATTAACCACGATATTTTACTTTATAAACTTTCACATTATGGTGTACGTGGGTTGGCCTTAGAGTGGTTCAGGAGCTTTCAGACAGAAGGCAGTATGAATTTTTAAATGATAACTCTTCAGCTCCCTGTAATATAAATTGTGATGTTCCACAAGGTAGTATATTAGGCCCACTTTTATTTATTTTTATATATTAATGACTCCTGTCGATCGTCCGAAATTTTGTCATTCGTACTTTTCGCTGATACAAATTTATTTTTTTCCCACACGGATTCTCATAGATTAGTTGAAATTATTAATATTGAATTGAGTCATATTTTATCATGGATTAAAGCGAACAAATTGTCATTGAATCTCCAGAAAACGAAATATATGTTGTTTAGTAAATCTATAGATTCGTTACCATGGTTACCGGCTAACATAGTTTTTGAAAACTCCCCATTGGAGGGTGTTTCATTCATTACATTTCTGGGTGTAACGGTTGATATTAAGCTTTCTTGGAAACATCATATTAATAATATTTGTAAAATTATTTCTCGTAATATTGGTATTATTAATAAAGTAAAAACATGTCTTCCTTTTAATTCACTAATTATGCTTTATAGTTCTTTGATACTCCCATACTTAAATTATGGTCTTTTAGTTTGGGGAAACACACATGAAACTTTATTAGTTAAAGTGTTGTTATTACAAAAGAAGGTTATTCGTATTATTTGTAATTCCCCCTTTCGCTCCCATACAGACTCTTTATTTTTTTTAAATAAGATACTGAAGGTAAAAGACCTATATTTATTTAAACTCGGTCAATTTATGTATAATTATAATAATAACATGCTACCATCTGTTTTCCAAGAAATTTTTGTTAAAAATAGCTCAGTTCATAATTATCCAACTAGACATTCTGAAGAATTTCATTTACCTCTCTTGCGGACCCTACTTGCTCAAAATACATTTATATATGAAGGTCCTAAATTATGGAATTCAGTGAAATAAAAAATGCTCCATCGATTAATATTTTTAAGAAAAAATTAAAATTGTTTTCATTACAATCTTATAAACATTATTGAATTATATCTCCCATATTATCCCGTGCTTACGTCATCCTAAACAAGGTCATTTACTCGCGGACTCAAAATGTAATCTGATAATATATATTGTGCCTTCTCATGCATGGTTCCTTTCTATTATGCGCAAGTCTTTTTCCTTATTTTCACTTGAACCCCTCTTGCAGCTTATCCTTTACATACATTTGTACCTCCGACCTCTCACTTCCTTTTGGCAGTGTCTAATTGTTTGTATTGTGTGCGTCTCCTCCTATTTGTGTCATGTAAAGTTCTCTCTAGTTCCATGTTGGTCTTTGTTGGCATCCCCTTTTCCCCTTTTTTCCTCTCTATATTTGATTATGTTGTTGTAGTCTAGAATGTGTTAATTTAAATGTACAATATACCTAACTATTATTTGAGGGGTCCACAATTGTACAAGCATTGCTTTTTAATGGACCCCTCTTGTTTCCAATATTATGTATATCCCTATTTTGTGCAAATTATCATTATTCATTTGTAATGTTCTGTTGGAAGCAAGAATAAATTGAAATTGAAATTGAAATTGTGTTAACTGCTAATAAAAGCATTTGAGCTAATGTGTATTATAACGATATTGATGTGTGTAGTATGATTTAAATTTAATGTCAGTTATATAAACTAGTAAATATAATGCAGCTTGTTTGTAAATTGGTCGCTTTTCACGTGTATTAATGTACAGTTCATAATTACATCAATGCATTTATGGTGATTTATCTGAAACCTGTATGCTTCTTTTTAAATTTTGTATTAGTTTGTCTTATGGATTACTAATTTTAACCATAAGCTCCGTTTTATACATGTATATGATTTATTTCATTAAATATTTCCAGCTATATCATTATCAATGATTGCGTTCGTTTTTTGTTATTGAGATTACAAACAAACAATTAATACCGATCTCGTAATTGTCCATTAACCCTAATAGGAAATGTTTTTAAATTGTTCGGCAACGCGTATAATTTTTCCTTTCACGTCTTGCGGAACGTTTTTATATACAGTGTTCATTTAAGTCTCATTATGTATATCAACAAAACATTTGATTATTTGCGTGCTTTGTGTGCCAAAAATATTGACTTATCAATTTCCTGAAAAAGAGATAAAACATTGATTAAAGTTGCACCTGTAAAGTGTGTAAGTCCACACAAATTAATTTGAGCTTCCACATTTCTCTTCTACCGTGTTGTTTGGATTATGTTAAGAGAAGAATAACATAGGGTTAGATTTTTTCAAATGCCCCTTTATATTACGATATCTATCAATGATACTCATTCAGCTCAAGAGCATTAATGAACGGCCATAAACCTCATACACGTCATACAGTAATTCGTTGTAAAAGCTGAGGCAAATTTTCGCTTTTTTAACCAGGAAAGCAGTGTTCTTTTTCAATGAAACTTTCACATATCATTCGGACATATCTTACAAGGATTTTGTTATAGGATTGAAGTCTCAAATGTCATTTTGGGCAATATCTGACACTTTACAGGTGCACCTTTAATTGGTTTTATTTTCATTTTGAATGTTACTTTTGGGGCTCATAATAGTTTGATTACAAAGTTGAACAAAACAAAAAATACATCAGAAGTTTTAAAAACAATATAAACCATAAGGAATGGGTTCGCTGTGTGAATTCTTTCGGCGTATTAACATTCCAATTTGTCTAAGGAATATAGGTAGTGATAAACAAACGTCAAATTACCAAAATTATATGATGTATTAGCAAAACAGGAATATCGTGACCATTTTTGCATAATTAACGACTGAAATGCAAATAAGTTCATGACAAAAAAATTAATCGTATTCTATACGCTTAACTTCACACGTGTGCAAAGTTTCTTATTCATTATCGTTTGGATACATGTTAACACTTCCTGGTCAATAAAACAAAACATTATCTTCATTTCTTTTCATTGGAGACACATAAGAAGATTACCTTAGTTATTTAGGTACGCCATTCTTAAGTACTTGGTCAAGTGGATTAATTTAATTGGGACTCAAATTTTGAAGTAGATAATTAAAAAGAAACCAAAAGCAAACATTTTGTAGAAGATAAATAATAATATCAGAGAAAGAACGAGGCCAACTCCTTCTTATAACTTGACACGACACCTTCAAAGGTACAAGGTTTGGCATTGTCTTTATAATTATCACCAGTTTCGAATCATATTTGAACTGTTAATATATATACAAGTAGTATCTTGTTGTTGCATCACAAACCGAAAGACAACTACATTCATCACATTGAGGACAAATCGATTCAAATATGAAGAATAACACAAATATATGAAATAGAAACAGAACAAGAATAACAAAAAGTGATAAACAAATCAATAAATCATATCGAAATAAAAATCCACGACGTCATATTATGAACAGAAACAAACCCAAACATATTTGTCTTACATATCTAAGGAAGAGCGATTCAGAGCCCATATTGTAAATCAAATCATGACACAAGGAAATAAAGCTTGACCAGGTTTGTTCTCGTCATTTTCCAATTGTCCACGTGGAGTGGTGTGGCAAGATCGGTAGAACGCGTGCTTTCTGATCGTGAGACCCCAAGTTCGAACCCTGCCTACTGCCTTTGTCCTTCAGCAAGGCATTTAATTCACATTGCTGCTCTCTACCAAGGTGTATAAATGGGTATCTGGTCTGGTGAAAATTAGTTTGGTGCACCTGTAGGGTTGCCCGCCGCTAGTATGCTCCCCGGGGAGTTGAGAATGTGTACAATATCATTGTGCGGGTCTGAACTGTACCAAATGACCAGGGATAATAATAAGCGCTTTGAGCACCTTATAATAGGTGGATATTGCGCAATATAAATATTCTATATTATTATTATTATTAATTCCATTCTGAGACTTCGTTTCAGTATCGAAAGTCTTCACTCATTGAGCGTAGCTTCAATTGTCTACAAACAGTCCAGGAGCTGTGTGAGATGGTCCAGGTCCAGGAGCTGTGTTGGATGGTCTCGCGCTCTGGAAGTTGTCCAGCGAGCTGACTACGCAACAATTGTGAACACACTCGAAAAATGTTCACCCGATTGTCAGCAAGCACGAGCTGAACAAGAAACGTTGCGCAGTATGTCGAGCTTTGCACGATATAGGTGCGATCTTACGGCGATGTGACATGAGCTTAACGGAATAGTACAGTTTTGGTTTAGAGGGCGCTTCAATACATTTTTTACTAGTGTTATATTTGCGAAGGCACATGATTTTAACGGCGTTTAACGACGTTTAAAAACCAAAATCGGTTCAGAAACAGCTGAAATATACATAAATATATCCGATTGAAATTAATGGTGGGTCCCCCCCCCCTCCCCCCAACATAAAAAAACACATATATTTATTTATAATACCTACAAATCGTCGGCTTTCAAATTGTTTCAGAGGATCTCTCTATTGTATCATTATTTTCACCAAACATTACAAACCCTAGGTTTGAAATGTTCAGGTGTTTAAGGGGCGCCCTCCTGTGTTATCTGCTGCTTAATATTTTAATTAAACAGCCTTCAAACTTAGCCGTTAATATGTTCTTTTACCATTCGAGCGTTCTTGAGTTATAACTTTCAGTTTGTAATGATTATCGTACAGTTCGGGTAGATTAGTTCGACCAGAACTGTGCGTTAACATAATGTCTATAACTCGCATTAGTTGGTACTGATATCGCAAAAGTATCTCAAAAGTAAGCATGGTTAGATGGAAAAAGAAAGAGAATTGCATTACACAAGTATGGCACGGGGGGAGGGGGGAGGGGGGGGGGGGGGGTTCACGTACCCCTAAATCTTTTTACCAAAAACAGTAACAAACATAAGGGGAGAATATGTTTTTAAAAATGCGTAAGCTAAACCCCCTTTCTATCAGTTCAACCTTGCTACGCCATTGTAAAAACACACATTCATATAATACACACAACACATATTTACGCACTCAGCGAAGGCATAACATCATCATACTTACTCCTAACACAATCATTCACCTCCAAATTATAACTACAAGTCTACAACACATATATACAAAAGTATGCGTAAGTAGTTTCGTGTTTTCTTTTTATTTCCAATTGTTTTGTTCTATTACAGGCACATGATAAATCTTATTATATCACAGATCAAGCTTACATTATCTATCGATAAAACACTTTCAAAGTTCTTTTGACAGGTCAAGGATACACTGTCTATACAATGGTGAAATTAATCACATAAATAAAGACGTGTTATTTATTAAAATGAATTTTTAAATTATTTTATGAAACACAATAAATCAACACGACATACACTAGTTAAAGTACATGTAATAAAAAAGTTCCATGACCTGGGCACTAGCTGTTGCAGAAAGAGATACAATTGTTTGTAAGTTACAATTAATTGTATGTCAGCAAATTTGCGCGTTTCAGTTCGACCAGAACTGTGTGTTAAAGGGACAGTCCCTCTTTTACAAAACGTCTGAACAGTTTCCACTTGACGGATGGGGATGAATGTAACACACACACAAACAAATCAGATCGAACAGCCCTGTAATTTGGATTCTACGAAAGAAAAACGACTGCGTCCCTCCATCAAACTATATATCGGTCAATAAATGAGTTTAACTGATTTAGCATAATATTACAACAATATTGTACTTATTCTTGTAAAGGTATTGTGAAGCCGAAATTTCTAAAGGTATTTCACGGAAAAAGATCTCAAAAATGAAGAATATATAATTAGATGTAGCCAGTTTAAGCGAGGTTGGTTATTTTGCTTAGTAATCGCTTACCTATTGTTATGTATGCGCGGTAAAGTAGCTAGCGCGGGTCACATAGAGGTCACGCATAGCGCTGTGGCACTCCTTGGAATACGTGAGCGAACTTTCTCGACGGGTGAATATACGTATACTGCACAATTAAATGTTAAACGACGGTTTATTAGTTTTAGGACTGGTCTATAACTCAGCGAAAAAGAGATTTCAAGCCCTAATCATTTCAAGCATGCTATTAAATGACATTTTCTTTCATATAAGACAATAACCTCGCAACTTTTGAAATTTGGCTTGCGAAAGAGGGGCTGTCCCTTTAACACAATGTCTAGAACTCGCATTAGTTGGTACTGATATTGCAAAAGTATCTCAAAAGTAAGCCTAGTTAGAGGGAAAAGAAAGACAAGAGGATGGCACGGGGGGAGGGGGGGGGGAGGGGAGAGGGGGGGGGGGGGGGGGGGAGGGGTGTGCACGTACCCCCAAATCCTTTTACCAAAAACAGTAACACACATTAGGGGAGAATATGTTTGACAAAAATGCGTAAGCTGAACTCCACTTTCTATCAGTTCAACCTTGCTACGCCATTGTAAATACTAAACACACACACATATGCACATAGTATTCATTTAGTAGACACAACACATATTTACGCACTCATCAAAAAGCACAACAACATCATACTTACTTTTAATGCCTTTTACACGATGTCCCCGGCGGCCACGGCAGCCCCGTTTCAGGCCACCGTGGACAAAACGGGATGGACGTGAGACAACGCGGGGGGACGGAATGGGCAAACGTGACTGCCGTGTATGCCGGGCCAGATTTATAAACTGTCAACAAATTTGCCACGGCAACGTAGCAGGCCGTAGTAAAACGGGGTGAACGCAACAAAACGTGACAGGCCGTAACAAAACTTGGAGGCTGTCCGTAGTAGGACGGGAAGACATTCCCCGACATCTCACGGTCCTTTCCCGTCCTACTACGGACAGCCTCCAAGTTTTGTTACGGCCTATTACGAACTGTCCCGTTTGGTTGTGTTCACCCCGTTTTACTCTGGCCTGCTAGGCTTCTCATCCGTGCACCGTGACTGCCGTGGCAAATTTTTTGACAGTTTAAAAATCTGGCCCGGCATCCACGCCTGTCACGTTTGCCCATTCCGTCCCCCCGAGTTGTCTCACGTCCATCCCGTTTTGTCCACGGTGGCCTGAAACAGGGCTGCCGTGGCCGCCATGAACATGGTGTAAACGCACCATCAGTGGGGGGAAGGGGCTCTCCCCCCCCCCCCCCCCCCCCCACGGCCCGTCACGGATACCGTGATAGACCGTGAGAAAACTTGGCAAGACCTAACAAAACTTGAATACAGAGGTAAAATTTGTCAAAATCTCACGGCGCACTACGTTTTGGGCAAACGGGGCTGCCGTGGCCGCGGTGTAAACCTAGCATAACGATAACAATCATTCACCAATCATTCACCATCTTATTACTACAACACGTACGAAACTATGCGTAAGTGGTTTCGTGATTTCTTTTAATTTTTTACTTTTTTGTTCTAATACATGCACATGATAAATCTTATTATATCACAGATCAAGCTTACATTTCCAATCGATACAACACTTTCAAAGTACTTTTGACAGCTCAAAGATACACTGTCTATACAATGGTGAAAGTAAGCACATAAATAAAGACGTGTTATTTTTCAAGTCCATGAAACACAATAAATCACCACGACACTAATTAGTGTACACGTAATACAAACGTTCCATGACCTGGGCCTTGTTGCATAAAGAGATACAATTGTTTGTAACTTACAATGAATTGTAAGCTAGACAATTTGCGCGTTTCAGCCAACCAGATGACCTTGCTAACAGTTAATTGTAAATTACAATCGATCGTATCTCGTTCTGTAACGGGGCCCAGATGATGCGAATGGTCTTTTCGCGAAGGAAGCGTCGCCATACAGCACTACAGTTACTTCCATACAAATATGTTGCATACATCGGTCTTAAAACAAATACAATTGACTAAATATGGCAATCCCAGAGGGATTATTTTCAGTTCGCATAACCATTGGTTTACTAATTTTTGTCATCGGTGTGTATGGAGCCAGATATCCCTTTTCCTGTAACGAGCCAACCACAATAGGAAACACGAGTTTGATTACAATTGTGGCATGTAGAGCTGTTAGTCTCAATTCTTACATCGAGTCATATGCACTGGTGGAATGGAGCCACTCTGGAGAACAAATTGCTAAATGCATTACCGAAATAGGCCCTGAATCTATTGGCTTTAATGATAACTGCATCTCGGTCTCCTCTGATTACATGGTTTGGCGGTGTGGTATTAACTGCTTTCAACTTGCTGTAAAACATCAGCGGTCTTTGACTGGACTCGAACAGATTTATTATATATCAGTTTCAGGCGATAGCAAATCACTGGCGTTAACCATCAATGCTAGTGATACAAATGATGGAGGAGTCAACACATTCACATCAACCGATAGTCAAATAACCTCCATCGTTACCGACTTGGACGCCGGGTACCTGGATGAATTACAAACTGAATATAATATAATATCTAATCTAACAGGCGAGGCAAAAAACAAGGGGAAATATACCAAATCAAAATTCGTGAACCAACTTATTTTTGCTATCAAATTGACTGTTATTGTGGTAATTTTCATTTGGTCAGTTTATTTATATCATTTGAAAACTCACAAAGGCAATAACTGTAACGGTCATGCACTTCAAACTATGACGTCGAGGGGACAGACGGTCTAATGTGTCCACGAATCAGTTTTCGATTAGACTGGAAATTATGCTACGGGTTGACGAATCACAGGAAATCGGTGACCGTCTAAAAGACGTAACAAATGACTTGAATGCCGAACATGTTAATATTATATCATGTCATGCTTGCTTTTTAACCACCATAACTTTCACCGCCCACTCCCGGTCGCATGTCTGTTAAAGAGCACTTCCCTGTTGAATATTTTTGTGGTTCTAATAATCTGATAATGACAGATGTTTGGGGCAACAGGCGGATGTGCATTGTGACGCGAATTATCTATTTTCATCGTCTACAGGTTTACACGATCATGACAACGTATCTGAATATTGAATTTGAAACATATAACAAGGCAGCCGTAGATCATCTTCATGATAAACCATCAATAGGCCTCCTCACAAAAGATCGTCTCTAACATCACCTAACAATCAAATAAAACAATTCGTGAAACATTGCTAATTGGTGGAAGTAATCCTGAGATCAATCTTACTGATGCACCTGCGGTTCCCTTCTTTCCTTCGAATGTACCAACATGTACTGTTGATGGTGGTGAAGATGACCTCGTTACAATTTACGATAACCAGCGCTTGCCTTCTGCTTCTGCTAAGACTACGGATGGAACCGCCGATATGACAGGGCCACTTACAGACTTGCGATCATCTTCGTCGTCCTTACTGCGAGCAACATTTATCCCTCTACGATCACAGCTGTGGAAATTCAGTTACAGTGGTCCAGAAGGAATCTTATGATGGAGATGAAGATGTTAGTTGTCCGAAACCAAACGTTGGTAGCGGTCTAACGCCGACGGCGGAGCCTGAAGGCGGAATCTGAGCTAGAAATGCCGTCGATTGAAAATCGTTTGACGATACAACAAGGACCTTTTGAGCCAAACTTCCTAACGTTTAAACCTCTGTAATAATGTGCAGTATGTATCCCTCGATAATCACCTCTGTGGACATGGTGGACTGTCAGTTAGAGTGGTTCAGTTCAGGAGAAATGTTACGCTGGGGATGTAGAAATTGGTGATCCAACAAGTGTTTGTAGCGATCTATCACCGATGATGGATACTGAATAATTCGAGCTAGAAATGGCGTCGATACACGAATTGTTTGACACCAAACCAACTTTCTAATTTAAAACAATCTGCTATACATGAACTAGAATTATTGATAAACATTTTTGAATTAATGTTGTTTGTTTTGATGAAAATTAATGCCGACACGTACGGGGTCTATATAGCAGGAGAACCGAGTATGGGGAGTGCACCGGGATTTATTTCAGTCCGCATTATCCTTAGTTTGCTTGTTTTGTTTATTTGTGGATTTGGTTCAAGTGAATTCTTTTACTGTTATGAGCAAAATCCACATCAAAACCGAAGTTTAATTACGAGTGTAGAGTGTATATTAACCGACTATTACAGGCCATACATTATGGTGGAATGGAGTATATCACATGAGCAGATTGCAATATGCATTGCTAAAGTACGCAATAGACATGTTAGCGCAAACGAAGTTGCCTCTCGCTCTCCCCTGATTACCAAGTTTGGTGGTGTGGACGATATTGTTTTGCACTTGGCGTAAAACATCAACACTTATTGACAGGATTCGCAGATAATTATTACATATCAGTTTTAGGTGCGAATGGTACAATTGGTAAAGGAGATCACAACGCATTCTCGTCCACTGGTAGCCGAATGTCTCTATCCACGATGGTTGCTGTGACCTCAGTGTCTGGGAACCATGCAGAATCAGCAGATGGACATAGAACAGCATTCATCACAAGCGAGGCACATACCGAGGGGGGAAATACTAAACTACATAATGCCAAATACAATGTTCTTGAAAACAAAATTATTCTTGTTATGATATTGATAATGACTTTACTCATTACGTTTGCTTTGTCATGTAATGTATTGTACAAAAAATGTCACCAAGGCAAGGAACGTGACGGTCATGTTATTAGGAGTATGACCTGGAGAGCACGGCACAATCTGCCCACGAATCAAGAGTCGATAGGAATGGACATTGTGCCGAGGGTTGACCAGTCACAGGAAAACAGTGACAGTCCAAATAGCGTAACCATGGTAACAGTAGCCACAAATCCCGAACACATGAATAGGATTTCATGCTTGCATACTATTTTCCCACCCTATCCTGCATCCTCTCCTGAATCAGGTTCCATATCTCTTAGAAATGACCTCCTCGATCAAGGCGGGTGTAGTGCTAATGAAGCAGAAAGTTTAGGGGCGATTGGCGGACCCACGGCAGCAGAGGAAGGGGATTATGAAGACATCACCAACATGCGACGAGTTTCTGAAGATGTTTATTGTGACGTTAATGATATGAAGTTGAACCCATCGATCACAGGTTTCCCGGATCATATATCGTGTGAATCATTTAATGTACAACATGTACGTAACATCACTCAAGAATCAGATTCAAAATTTCGTGAAAATTCGCGTGGAGGGTTTTATCCAGAGACCAATCTTTCGGATGCATCTGTCGTTCCCTTCACCCCTTCGAGTAGGCGGACATGTAATGATGGTGATGATAATGATGATGATGGTGATGGTGATGACATCGATACAATTTACGATAATCAGCGGTTGCGACCCGCTCTCGCTAAGAATCCTGACCTAACCGACCATATGACAGGGCCATCTGCAGACTACCCTTGTGATTCCACAGTAAATGAATACGATCATCTTCGCCGTCCTCACTGCGAACAGCATTCGTCCCTCGACGAATACTGTTGTGGACGTTCACCTTTAGCGGTCCAGGGGGAATGTAATGATGAAAAGGTGGAGATTAGCGATCCGAAAGTTGTTTGTGGCGATCTATCGCCGACGATACGGCCCAAGGAATCCAAACTAGACAAGGCGTCGACAGAGGAAACGTTTGACGCTACTGACTACGACCTCCTAAGCCCAACTTCATAACCCGGCGCTCTCTATCTTGAAAATGTAAATTTGTAAGGATAACGTTTTTGTGAATCTATATTGTTCGTTTTGCCTGTATAAATCTTCCAATTATGAAATATACAATTTATCTCGAGTTTATTGAAGATGAAGCTCGTTTGAAATGTATTTATTACATTTCATTTGTTAATATTTAAATAGCAATTCATAGATTTCACATAAGCCCGTCACATAAGCTCGTGTTATATATGTTTGAAATGTAAAAAGTACAACTTTATTTTCATAATATATTGTTAACTTCTATATTAATATAAATTTCTCAAGGACATGTATGATATACAACACAATTGTTTCGGTTAGTTCTATATCCTGCTGTACTGTGTAAACACATAAATTATAATATAATTAATTATGATAACGAGAGCAAATATACGGAATAGGTTGCCTGTGCTAAATTCTTTCCGCGTATTATCATTCCAGTATAAGCCGTGAAAAAACAAAGTTAAATTTTCAAAGTGTATGATTTATTTCAAGAAAATGTCATGACTTTATTTGCATAAATTACCATCAAAATGCAATAAAGTGAATTAAAAACAAAATTAATTCAAACATATAAAGAAACTGACCAGAAATATATTGTGTTTAAAGAAGGCAAAGAAAATGGGATTCCAACGGGATTCGAACCCGAGACCTCCAGATTGCTAGACTGGTGCTCTACCGACTGAGCTATAGAAAACCCTAGATGGTGTTCGTCCCTGAAACCCCTTAATTCTCATTGCCTGAATGGTCAGAAGCTATTATGAACCTGACATAAACCCGAAGGAAACAAATCAACTAAGGGATATTATGCGAGGGATCACCGAAGTGATACAGCTTTTTGTAATAATTAATTCAAACATATAAAGAAACTGACCAGAAATATATTGTGATTAATTTATTACAGTGAGGACAAATCGATTAAAATGTGAAGAATAGCACAACTATATGAAATAGAAACAGAACAAAAGATGTGCATGCGTTAGTTGAGCCGGAAGTTGTCCCGCGAGCTGACTACGACCTCAATGCGAACAACAAGATCTTTAAAGGCAATTCAGACTGGTATATCAGATGCGCGAATCCATATTGCGCACTTTTACGCACGGTACGTAATCCCCCTTTGCTCAGTTATAAGTTGTGATCGCAAACTGTCCCAGTTCACGAACGACCGAGTCGAAAATATTCGCGTTCGGAATGTTTGTTTACCAAGGACGTACTCTCTTAATTCCTAAGATTGAAAACTCAATCTATTAGATCTGCCACAGATTGCTGTCAGGGACGAATCTAACCAGATTGAAAGTCAATATATCATTAGATTGAAAATTTTCAATCTTCAATAGATTGAGATTTGAATCTATTAGATTGAGAATTTCAATCTATTGTCAATCTAAAATTAGATTGAAATCTTCCAATCTTTGGCATAGATTGAGCTATTCAATCTAATAGATTGAAATTTAGATTGAATTATTAGATTGAAAATTAATTCTCAATCTTGTGTTGGATTGAGGTCTTCCATAAGCAGGGATGTACATTCAAACACTATGGCCCGAATTCACGAAGGAGGTTTAAATCCTCATTTACATAACCCATGGTCTAAAATTAGCGTAATTCATCGCAGATTTAAACCATGGGTTAAATTTACACCTCCTTCGTGAATTCGGGCCTATAACACATACAAAAACACATACATACATACATATGGACATGTGATAAAATAGATGTGACACTAAATATCAAGCTACAAATCATAATTTCGTATATTTATTTCAATGTGAACTTGCAGGTCTTGTAACAGTCAGGAAGTGGTACAATATACATTTCTCAATTACAATTACAATTACATTGAACTGAAAATGTCAATTACAATTACTTGCAAATTTTTAAGTAAATACTTTTTTAATTACATTAAATTACATCGGCTCAATCTCTTCAAGTACCATTACAATTACTCAGAAACATTTAATTAATTACCATTAATTTCAATTCCCCATCCCTGGTAACAGTTAATTTGTATAACGGAAATACAAATGAGAATGTACAGAAATCAATACAATTTATAAATAGAGACGTATTATTTGTCAAGTCCATGAAACACAATAAATCACCACGACACTAATTAGTGTACACGTAATAACAAATAAAAGTTCCATAACCTAGGTCTTGTTGCATACAGAGATACAATTAGTTTTAAGTTACAATTAATATTAAGCAAGACAATTTGCGCGTTTCAGCCAACCAGATGATCTTGCTTATTGTAAATTACAATCGATTGTGTCTCTTTCTGCAACGGGGCCGAGATGATACAAATAGTCTTTACGCGAAATAAGCGTCATCATACAGCACTGTTACTTCTACAATCATTTTCCGATACACCGGTCTCACAACGAGATGACTGAATTATGACAAGCCCACAGGGGTTAATTTCAGTTCGTATAACCATTGGTTTACTTATTTTCGTGATCGGTGTGTATGGAGCTAGATATCGCTTTTCCTGTAATGAGCCAACCACAATAGGAAAACAACGTTTTATTAGAATTGTGGAGTGTAGAGCTCACAATCCCCGTTATTTCAACGAGTCATATGTACTAGTTGAGTGGAGCCGTTCTGGAGAACAAATTGCTGTATGCCTTGCACGAACAGGCTATTCACTTATTGGCTCGAAAGATAACTGCAATTCGGGCTACCCTGGTTACCTGTTTTGGTGGTGTGGTAAATACTGCTTTGCACTTGGAGTAAAACGTCAGCGGTCTTCGACTGGACTCGCAGAGAATTATTATATATCAGTTTTAGGTAAGACTAGAACAGGCGTTAACTATTCCTGCTAGTGCATATGATGGAGACGTCAACACATCGCAGTCCACCTTTTTTTTTACAAAGCTTGCTATTAGTTCAACGTCAGACAGATTGGTTACCTCATCAATTTTAAAAACATCGGCCGCATTTCTTAATATCAATAACACTACTCCAACACATGCCCAGTCCATCGTTACGGACGTGTTTTTTAACCGAACAGAAAAAATAACTAAAGGGAATACACACTTTACAACAAGAAAGCCTTCTACAGAAGGAGAATATACTGAACAATATATCACCATTTTTCGAGAGAACAAAATTGTCATAATAAGTTGGCTTATTACGTTTGTTATTTTATTCAATATATTGTATAGGAAATCACAGGAATGCAAGAACTGTACCGCTCATGTATTTAGGAGCATGAACTCGAGGGCGCTGCAAAATACTCCCACGAATAAAGTGTCGATAAGAATGGACATTATGCCAAGGGTTGACGAGTCACAAGATAACGGTGGCAGCCCAAATAGCGTAACAAGTAATATTAATGCCGAACAGACACGGATACCATGCCTGCATACTGTTTAACTTCCCTACCCTACAACATTTATTCCAGGGCGTATATCACTGAAAGAGGACATCCCCGTTCAGGACGATTGTGATGCTAATGAACCATGACAGGAGAGGAAGGGGAATATGAAGATGTTCGGATTTCAACCTATCGTCCACGAATCCACGTATTGCATGGAACAAATGACGCAACCTAGATCAACTATACGCTAAACATGTATCACGAGTTCAAAGGCCTCCTTCTTCAAAACATATTGCCTTAATCAACATAAGCCTACTATCAGATTCACCATTTCGTTAAACTTTGTATTGAGGGTATTATCAAGGAGAAATCTATCTTTCTGATGCATCTGTGGCACATGTATTTCCTTCGAATGGACCACACGTGATGTTGAAGTTGGTGATGATGGTGAAGATGATGATACTTTTGATGGTGGTGACATTATACGTTACGACAACCAACCGTTGCCTTTTACTTCTGCTAATAATACTGATCTAACCAACATGGCTGGGCTACCTGCATACTATACCTGGTCGTTCCATAGATACGATCACCTTCGCTGTCCGCGCTGCGAATACAATTTATCCCTCGACGACCACCGGTGTCATTTGTGAGGACAATGGTTCTAGAAAACTCTCACGATGGAGATGTGGAAATGATTGGTCCGACAGACGATCGCAGTGATCTAACGACGATGGAGGGACTCACAGAATTCGAGTTACAAATTACATTGAGTGAGAAATCGTTTGACTCGACTGATTTCGACCTCTTGAACCCAGCTGTGTCTTGTAATCCTCTTCAATAAAAAGCTTTTGTGTGTAGATTTGTATTGTTCTTATGGTTTATAATTTGATTTCAATGATATAAACTAAAATCACTCTCGAATTTATCAAAGATGAAACTCGTTTGAAATGTATTTCTATAAGTATGTTCTCATTTAAATGGCAATTCAATATGTAATATTACGTATGCTTGTCTAAGATAGATGAATGATTATGTTATACATGTTTGAAATGTAAATATTATCAAAATCGTGCGATGTTTACAGAAAAGTGTTAACTGCTAATAAAACAGCAAATAATATAAGGACATTTATAATATAGAGAAAACAATTGTTTCGGTGAGGTTTTTTTACCTGCTGAACTGTGTAAACACAATGCACGTTTCGTGTATATCGTAGCCTATGTACATGTATATTGATTAATATACTTACAAATGGTTGTATGCATTTATTGTTATGATCCAAGCACTCGTAATGATAAAGCATTGGAGATAATGTGAATTATAACGTTATAATCATTGTATAACCAGCTGATGTGTGTAGTATGATTTAAATTTCGTGTCAGTAATATAAACTAGTAAATATAATGCAGCTTAGTAAATATATTACTCATTGCGGATATAGTATCGAAAATAATATCGCTAGTGATATTCGTACATACATGACCATAAATTGCGAGACAAACGAATATCATTAGCGATATTATTTTCGATAATGCAGCTTGTTTGTAAATTGGTCATTTTTCAGGTGTATTAATGTAAAGTTCATAATTACATCAATGAGTGCATTTACGGTGATATCTCCGAAATCCGTTTCTTCAATTCCAACGCTTCTTTATTCATATGACTAAGTAGTTTTCCTTATGGAATACCGAACTCATAACTCTTAACTGTTTGATAACTTTCATTAAATGCTTCCAGGAATTATAGCAATATCAATAGTTCGTCAATTATTGTTACTATTTAAAAAAAAAGTACCGATAAATACCGATCTTGTAATGCTACATTTACATTAAAAGAGCCGGGGGAGGTGGCATAATGTCCCCCCTTCGCACTTTCCCGATAGCTCGGTAACGCGTGAACATGGTAAGAATGTCTGCCGGTCGCTTTGAAATTTTCTTTCAAGTCTTACGGAACGCTTTAAAAAAGAGAATTGCACAAAATAGGACCTACCGTTACTAAGTCACATGGGCTTTTGTTTATATTTATCAGCTAGAAAATTGCTCATTTGCGTGATTTGTGTACAAAACATATTGACGTCTTTTGTTTCCCCAAAAAAGATAAAACATTGATTAATTTGTCTCGTTTTTATTTTAGAGGTTAGTTTGGGGGCTTATGATAGTTTTAAGGACGTTCCCCAGTTATGTGAATGGCTTTGCGCGTATCTAATTGTGACGTATGAATACGTTTACGCACCTCTGCTTCAAATCATAAACAAGGTTGTTATAATTTGATGACATTCAATAATGGCATGAATTTTTGACCACTACCTTCTTTTTTGCCTACCTCCCTTTTAGATAGGAAGTTCAAAACGACAAGGAAAGTATGTTTTTCATGTCATCTCAAAAGCCTAATAAATTTCCATTTACCCATGTTTGACTGTTAACTGTGTTGTCTTCACTAAGAATTGTTGTAAATGGGTACTTGACCAAATTTTAATCAAAACAATGTAAGAATGTAGGACTCTAGAGATGGCATTTGAGTTCATATTGATCATACGTTGTGACAAACACACGCACCTTCATTTATCTTGGTTCAATCCATTGGCAACAGAGGCCCAAACATATTTTGTTTCCAAGAGGAAAAAGATCTATTCTATCATCAAATTGGCAATATTACACTCACTATTTTGTTATAATATTTTTTCAAGGTGATGTATTTCATTATGAATGCAACAAGAAACATTTCCTTTTCATTTTCGGGATCAAAACTGCCAATTTGATAATAGTGTTAAGTCAGCGAAATGTTTTCCAATTTGAGGATTGCCCGATCATTTGCATTTCAAGGTTTCGTGTGAGAAAACAACTGTACATTGAATTGCAACAAATTTGGGCAGATATTTTTTCTCTTACTTTTGACTCGTGTTAAACATTTTCACTGATACTAAGCATGATTTGTCCAAGAATTGTTTTTACACTGTGAAACTCTATCAGTGGGTTAATTACCCCTGTTTCAGGGTTCTGTTTTTTTTCTCTATGTTTCATTCTTTTTTGTGACGCAAAGTACATCGTGACAGTTTACAGCATATCAACCACTGCAACAACAAACAAATGCAATCTACAATCAACACTATTACAGATCAAGAATTATTTTTTCATTGGGAGGGCAGACTAATATGTTACAACTCCCCTTTCCTGATTTGTCTTCCTCCAGTAGGCCTATCACTTTTTCCACAATTATGTCAAGTTTGGCGAAAAAAACCTGTCCGGCGGTGTGGAGTTTAACACACAAAATACCACATGGGGCGCTGCAAGTAAAACACACAACAAAAAAACACCAACACATGGACCGTCCTTTGTGAATATTTCCCCACCCTATCACGGCAATTTTGGCAAGTTTTGTGAAAGTGACATGGGTTTTGAATGTACAACATAGGTTTTATGAACCCACCCCATCATTGCATCCCTGGATAGGTTCCCGATCAGATTTCGTGGTCTTATGATGTTTTCTGCCGCATGGGGGCGCTGCTAGCACAAAAACGAGCACACGAACCCCCTATTTTTATAGTTTTTCTGTATTCAGTAACCCTTTCTCTATAATTTTGGCAAGTTTCGTAAAAGTGACATGGGTTTTGAATGTACAGCATAAGTTTTATGAACCTTGCCCATTATCCCACCCCTAACAGAAAACGTCCCTGAGAAGGATTTTTAGGATATTGGTGTTTTCTGCCGCGTGAGGGCGCTGCTAGCAAGATTGAGAGCATACACCCCCAACTTTAATTTTTTTTTTCTCGTTTTGGATACCTTTCTCTACAATTCTCCCAAGTTTGGAGAAAATTACGTGGATTTTGAAAGAATTATGGGGATTTAAGTTTGCTATTGGACATTTTGTTGCCTATCATGGCCTTGATCCTGTAACGCTATCATTCTATACTGGACGTCAGATTGCCATATTCTTCAGAGTCCCGTAGAAGAAAAACAAGCACACGAACCTATGGTTTTATTTGCATATTTGGGCTTCGGATGGGTCAAAGTTACGGTATGGAAAGTTTGAAGAAACTGACATGGACTTCACTTTACCTGGGGAACGTCCTTAAGTAAAATTTTAAGTAAAATAGACTATCTAACTTTAAAAAACCCAAGAAATACATTAATAAATTATCAAATCGATAACTAATATACGGAACAGGTTGGCTGTGCTAAATTCTTTCCGCGTATTATCATTCCAATTTATGTCATGAAAAACAAAGTTAAATTTCTTAAAGTGTATATTTCAACAAGATGTCATGACTTTATTTACATAAATTACCACAAAATGCAATCAAGTGAATTAAAACAAAATTTAAATTCCCATCGTATTCTATACGCTTTACTTCACACGCGTCAATCTTTTATACTCATAGTATTATCGTTTGAATACACTTTTACATCTCCTGGTTAAAGGGATAGTTCAGTTTTGGTAAAGAGAGTACAGTTTTGGTCAAACTGAATTTTAGTAACTAAAACCTGCACCATTACATTATAAACTAATAGTATGCTTGAACTGTTGAAAGGAATACAAGATTACAAATGACTAAGTAAAAGCCCTGTTATCTTTTAAAAAGCCGTTACAACTCAAGAGGGCGCTCTTTTAACATTCATTGGTTTCAACCATTTAAAATAAAATATTGTGCATATGATGTTTTGTTGAAATAGTGATAAGATAGAGACTCAACAACTATTTAAAAACCCCTTTTGTACATTTTTGAAAAGAAGAAGTATTTAAACAAATGTTAACGGCTGGTTCAAAATTATCGTATAATCGTGGGGTCCCACAAATATTAAAAATGGTTATGTTTTTGGATATTTCAGCCATTTCTGAACGGATTTTGATCAAATAAAATGTGTTCTGCCATCTAAATAGTATGCTATTTCGAATTTGACACTAAATTTGTCATTATCTCACAACAAAATTATTTTGTGTAGCGCCCTCTATACCAAAACTGAACTATCCAATTAATGAAACAAAATCAAACAGAAAGCTTATCTTGCTTTCTATTCATTGGAGACGAATACTTAAGGGGGTTAACTTAGCTATTCAGGTTCACTTTTCAAAGTACTTGGTCTAGTAGAATAATTTATTTGGGACTCAGATGGTTAATTAGATATAAAACAAAAACAACTCATGTATTTTATAGATAACAATAACACATTGTATATAAAAAAAATAGACGAGGCAAATTCCTACTTGAAACTTGACGTGAAACCTTAACAAGTACAAGGTTTCTCGTGGTCAATATTGAGATATTTTATTATCATCTTTAAATCATATCTGAAGTATCTGTAAAAGAAGTATCTTGTTATACTACCAGAAACAGAAAGTAAACACAATTTATTACAGTGAGGACAAATCGATTAAAATGTGAAGAATAACACAACTATATGAAATAGAAACAGAACAAAAGGTGTTAGTTGAGCCGGAAGTTGTCCCGCGAGCTGACTTCGAGCTCAACACGAACAACAATAAGTTTGATAGCGCGATGCATCGCGAGTGCAACACGTGTAGTGCAATGCATGATGTCATGTTCGTAATTAGACCATGGAGCTTGGGTGACGTCACAGGTCATAGGTCGATACTCCATCAACGTAAAGCTAAGTGTATGGTATCATGTCCTATTTACCGGATAATTTTAGTTTGACAGTATAAAACAAACATTAGATGCATAAAATCAAAGTGGGAATTATACGAGCAGCTGCATAAACACATAATGAACACATTTGATGTAAAATATCTTCAAGAATTTACCGATTTTTCTCCAAATCAACTTTTTTGTAATCAACTTTCTTGTGAATGATCCAGGTGGATCATTCACACGCAATAATGCTACAAGGCTGGAGATGAGCATACCGCACATTCGTACACTGTACCCTTCAAAAATGTAACCCTAACAAGGCTGGGCTATTTGAGGTCTTCAGCTGCAGGCCGGGGGGGGGGGGGCATTATGGCCCCCCCTAAGATCTCGGCCGCGGAGCGGCCGATCGCCGTGAAAATTAGCACGCATGATGAGTGAATTGTATATAATACAATGCTAATTTTAATTTTTTGAAAAATTCATTAAATTGCATATTTATGGTAATTTATGCAAATAAGGTCATACAATTCATATCTTTACCCATAAATCATATATTCTTCATAATTAAACATTGGTTTTCACTACATATATTCTTTAGAGCATTTGGAATAATAATGCGACAAAATTTTTTGGAAGAGCTAGGTTCTTCCTTATGTTTTCTATTGTTTTTATAATTTCTTATGTATTTCTTTGTTTTTTAAAACTTATGTATTGTATTGTTTTTGTTGTTTATCTTATTTCTAACTATAATTCAACTATTTTGAACCCCAAACAAACATAAAATGTAAACAAGACAAAATAACCAATGATATACCTCTTTTTACGAAAACTGATATTGCCATATGTTTTGTACACAAATCACAAAATTGAGCGATTTTCGGGCTGACATGCATAGACAAAAGGTCATGTGACATCGTAACGGTAGGTCCGATTTTCAAAATTTGTGTGCAAAATATGCGCAAGACCCCCCCCCCCCCAAAAAAAAAAAAGTCACCAAGCAGCGGCGCGTCATCTTACCGTGTTTTGGAGCAATAAACAAAATCGCGGAGGAGAGGGGGGGGGGGGGGGCATTATGGCCCCCGGCCTTTTTAGGGTTAACGCTATGTTTCAGGACGCCATCGGCAAGGAAAACAGACGGGATATAATAATTTTGTCTACATGTTGCGGTCTTCAAAACAAGAGAGTCGGTAATCGTTATCAATTTATATAAATTGTGGATCACATAAACGAAATTTTGTTTGCATTTGCTAATAAATGGAGAGAGAAATCAGCCAGCAAAAACTGTTTTTGCGTTGGATAGTGCAGCAAGCGGAAGACGATAATCTCCGCACAATGCTATGTACACCTACGTGCCAGTGCGTGATACCCAGCTAGCCAGGCCAAGCAAGGCTCGGTGAAATTATTGATCAATAAATATCATCATTATACATGAATAACACATTCTATCAAACCGTTTCTTGTTCTATTAGTACATATAGTACATATTATGCTATCAACCTTTGATGTGGTGAATACAAAAACGATGGGCTGATTTTGATCCAGATCCAGATTCTTAAAACGTAAACAAACAAGTCGCATTCAATTGCACGTGTGGCTCCGTCAATTCTCACGATCGATGGAATATCCGAATACCCGGAAGTCTAGATCGGTAATTACGCGCATGCGCAGATTGTAACCACGAACTGGCTTATTTTGAACACACTCGAAAATGTTCACCCAGTCGTCAGCAAGCACGAGCTGAACAAGATACGCATGCGCAGTATGTCGAACTTATAACGAAATAGGTGCGATCTTACCGCGATGTGACATGAGCTTAACGGGTAGAGCAGTTTTCGTTTCGAGGGCGCTTCAAAATATAATTTACTTGTGAGTGATGAAAAACTAAGTGTCATGTTTGCAAAACACGTGATTCTAAAGACAAAATAAACTTTGTTTGATCAAAATCGGTTCAGAAACAGCTAAAATATCCATACATATATCCGATTTAAACTAATGTTGGGTCCCCCAAAACAGATTTATAATCCCTACAAATCTTCGGAAAGTGGCTTTTAAATGGTTTCCGATGATCTCTCTAATATATCATTATTTTAACTAAACCGAAGTTTTCAAACATTCAGGTGTCTAAAGGGCGCGAATGAAACAGCCTTCAAACTTAGCCGTTAATATGTTCCTCTACTTGAGTTATAACTCTTAGTTTGTAATGATACAGTTTTGCTTACAGCATATATGTATCACCTGACGAAGTGTTGCAGTGGCGCACGAAACGTCGTGAGACAAACGAATATCATTAGCGATATTATTAACGATACTATTTCCGCAATAGGTAACATTTAGTATTATTGATACAGTTTTGGTTTCTAAAATTCAGTTCGACCAGAACTGTACGTTCCCGTTAGCGCAATGGCCAGAACTCGCATTAGTTTGTACTGATATCGCAAACGTAAGCGTGGCTAAAGGGAAAAGGAAAGACAAGAGGATGGGGGGAGGTGCACGTGTCCCTCAAATTATTGACAAAAACAGTAACAAACATAAGGGGAGAATTTGTTTTCAAAAATGCATAAGATGAGCCCCTTCCTCTATCAGTTCAACTTTGCTACGCCATTTATTTATAAGCAAAGGCACAACAACATTATACTTTTTACTTTTAAATTCTTACAAATCATAATTAAAACACATGCACAAGTATACGGGGTCGTAGAGTTTTGTGATTTCTTAATTGTTTTAATCATTTTGTTCTGATACATGCATATGGTAAATGCTATTATACATAGTGTATCAAAAAAGAAGACATCAGACATAGGTGTAAAGAGTAGTTATTCACCTTTAATCTGACACATTTCCTGAATCAGTAATGTCACGCATCGCTGAGTTCTCTGTGGTTGAAGGTGAAAAGTCCAAAACCACTTTTTGCAAGTTTGGGCTAATGAATGAAAGCTTGAAAGTGCAATAATGGTGCCACATTTTAATGAAAACATCGATTTGAACAATTTTGGTTGGCTTTGTGAGTTATTTAATCGTTTAGCTGAATACATTTACCGATATCATGCATGATTAGGTACATTTTAATTGAACATGAATATGCGCTGGCCTGCCATCCAGCATAATAAAATTATTATGTTGATATCATTCGTAAAAATGAACTGCAGAGCCTATACAATGGTGAATGTAATCACATAAATAAAGACGTGTTAATGTCCGTGTACGACCTACGGCATGGAACACAATAAACCACCACGACATACACTAATTAGTGTAGGCGTACTAAAGTGTCATGACCAGATGACATAAATAGTCTATACGGGAAAAAGCGGCGCCATACAGCACAATTATTTCTATAATCATTTTCAAATACACCGGACTTACAACAAAATTACTGAGTATGGCAAGACCACAGGGATTGATTTCAGTTCGCAAAACCATTTGTTTACTTATTAGCGTAATCGGTGTGTATGGATCCAAATATACCTTTTCCTGTCAAGAGCAACCCACAGTAGGAAAAGAACGTTTTATTAGAATTGTGGAGTGTAGGCCTCGCTATCTCCGTTATTACACAGAGCCATATGCACTAGTAGAGTGGAGCCGCTCTGGAGAACAAATTGCTATATGCATTGCCAACGATGGCTATTCGCTTCTTGGCTCGAAATATAACTGCAATCCGGGCCCCCCTGGTTACCTGTTCTGGTCGTGTGGTCAATATTGCTTTGCACTTGGAGTAAAAAATCAGCGGTCTTTGACTGGACTCGAAGAAAATTATTATATATCAGTTTTAGGCAAGAAAAAAACACTCGCGTTAACTATTCCTGCTAGTGCATATGATGGGGAAGTCAACGCATCCCCGTCCACCGATAGAAAATGTTTGTCATTTGCAAAGCTGGACACTACTTCAACGACAGAGCGATTGGTAACCTCAATGATGTCAAAACCATCCAACGCTTCACAAAATGGCAATAGCTTTTCTCCAACACACCCACATACAATCGTTTCGGACACGTTCTTTAGCGACGACAAAGCTAAACACGATGTAGCGTTTACAACTAGCAGGTCACATACAGAAGAAGAAGAAGATACTAATGAAGATTTAAAAAACACTTTGAGAGAGAACCAAATTATTCTTGTCATGATATTGATTACATGTTTGCTAATTACGTCTGCTGTTTTATTCAATATATTGCATACGAAATGCCGCGTTGGCAAGAACTGTAACGGTCGTGTATTGAGGAGCATAACATCGATGAGGCGGCCCGTGAATGATGAATCAATAAGAATGGACATCATGCGGCAAAGGGTTGACGAATTACAGGATAACGGTGACAGTCCAAATAGCGTAACAAGTGACATGCATGCTGGACATTTGAAAAGGATATCATGCCTGCATACTGTTCTACCACCCTATCCTACACCACTTATGCCAGGCCGTATATCCATGAAAGAGGACATCCCCGTTCAGGACGATTGTGGTGCTAATAACGCACAATGTTTAGGTGCAAGTGGCGGAATCATGGCAACAGATGACGGCGATTATGAAGATATCAGCAACATGCGACGAGTTTCTGATGATTCATATTATGCCGTGAATGATCTAGAATTGAACTCATCATCCATAAGTCCACAGGTCCACATACTATCCTCTGAATTACTGGAAGGAACACAGGACGAGACAAACCTAAATCTACTATATGCTAAGCCATCAAAGGTTAAAACGTCTGCTTCTTCAACACAGACACGACAGAAGGTCTCTAACATCACCCAACAATCAGATGCAACATTTCGCGAACCTCTGCGAGGAGGTTGTTATCCAGAGATAAATCTTTCTGACACATCTGCGGTTTCCTTCTCCCTTGCGGATGGGTCAACACGTAATGATGATGATAATGACAATGATGGTGGTGAAACTGTTGTATTATACGACAACCATCTTTCCGATTCTGATAAGAGTACTAACCCAACCGCCATAATGCCAGGGCCATATGAAGACTACCAAGGTAGTTCCACAGAGAACGGATACAATCATCCCCGTAGTCCTCACTGCGAACAGCATGTATCCATCGACGAGCACCAGTGTGGTCATTCAATTACAGTGGATCAAGAACAAGCTAACGATGGAGATGTAGACGTTGGTTATCCGACAGATGTCCGTATAAATACATCGCCGACCATGGAATCTGAAGAATCCGAGCTAGAAATGGCATCGATTGAGAAATCATTTGATGCTAATGACTACGACGTATTGAGCCCTACTTGCTAACTTTAAAGCATCTACATTTATCCCTCGAGGATCGACGATGTGAACGAATTTACATTGTTCATTTTGCTTGCAATAATCTTCCAATTATATAAAATATATTGTTGTCGAGTTTATTGCATATGGCAATCGTTTGAAATGTATTTGCTCAATTATGTTCACTTCCGATAGCACTTTAATACAATACCGAATATCAACATGATAATGTATGTTCAGACAAGCCCGTCAGATAAAGATATTCATGTTAAAATGTATGTAATGTCAATGTTATTACAAGTTGTCGGTATATAATACTGTTACTCATAGTGTATCGATTTCTTAGGGAAATTAATAATAGATAAAACCATTGTTCCTGTTAGTTCTTGTAAATACGTTATATGTTCTATTTATGTTATAATGCTAGCCTATACATCTACATATGGGAATGTATTGTAATGATCCTAAAACTCGTTATTGATTTGGATTTTCTGTGATTGTTGTAGCAACAATATGATTGCATTACATTATACATTATGATATATTCCAAAATATGCTTACTAGATGTAAGAAGGCTTGGTACGAACAGTCATGTTCACGTCACGTTCACGTCACGTTCAGGTTCTGTACCTTTTGTGAAACAGGTCACCCAAATCTACGAACAGTCACGTTCACGTCACGTTCAGGTTCTGTACCTTTTGTGAAACAGGTCACCCAAATCTACAAAGTGTAGGGTAACGTGACCCAACAATTTGTTGACCTGCTATATGCAATCTACGAAAGCTCACGTAAATTGCCACTAGCGTTTTAAAAAATAACGTAAATTGTCATTGAGAAGAGACTAATGGCAAAATAGCTGGTTCGGGCCGAAGATGTCGTAAAGATTATGTGAAATGAATGAATGAATGAAAATGTACCATTCATAGGCGTACCCATGGGGCGGGTTGGGGGGGGGGGGGGGGGTGTACCCCAAAAATACTGTTTTGGCACTCCAAATATCTACAGCTAACCCCCCCCCCCTCTCAAAGAAATTTGGCTGACGAAATAACCCCCTCTCCTTTCCCTTTGAAAAAAAAAACATGTGTGCGGCCACTGCTACCATTACTCAGTGTACTAATGATGCAGCTAATGCTAGTGAAACTAATACAATGAAATGTACAAATATATAATGTACAATAAAATATAAAATTATATAATAAAGTATCGTGTATGGTGTAAGGAAAAGCGCATACACTTATCAAAGGATGATAATGACACAGCTAGACAAATGCATGCACACCCAGACACAATGGTAGCTAGTTATACCCTCCCATACACGCAAATTATACGTACACAAAAAACAAACATGTAATAAAAACAACACGAAATGAAAAATCACTAGCGAACCCACGATATTTTCAAGGGTTTTTTTGGTCAAAAAATGTGATGTTGGTCCAGGACCAGTCCCAAAATGTTGAACCTAGACCAGGACCAAGTAGTTGAAGAAAAAAAAATCCTGTCAGCGCTGGGGGGGGGGGGGGGGTAGGTTTATTCGTAATATTTTTTCGAAGCCTAGATCAGGACCGGTTCCAACAGGACCAGGACCTAGCGGTTCATAAAATCCTGTCAGCGGGGGGGGGGGGGGGGGGGGGGGGGGGGGTAGTCGTAATCGCCGCGCCTTGCACAGGTACGTTTCATTGCGTGCATGCATATATAGTGATCTGATGCGTCGCGACGATATCGACGAGATTCGAGAGCGAGGCCGAGGCACAGTTTGACGACGCGGCGATCGAGTAAATTGCAGGCTAGGCGCCGGATATTTTCGATGATACAAAGTGAGTATAGTTTGGTATATCATTATACTTTTCCAGCTGTTACGAGGACATGCCATATGCCCAAGCCCACGGCTCGACACGGCTATGGCCCAAAGCCTGGCAGGACTTCGTAATCAAGGCTATTTTATGCACTAGATATCTGCCTTATCATTATTGACGTCAGCCAGTGAATTCCAGAGTGCAGTGGCAGTGCTAGCTTGCATGCTATGATGGCCTAGGCCCTAGGTAGGCCGGCTATGCAGTGGCAATCTTTGCACATGGCTCATGCAGCCATAGCCGTGTCGAGCCTTGGGCTTGGGCATATGGCATGTCCTCGTAACAGCTAGAAAAGAATAATGATATACCAAACTATACTCACATTCTCACTTTGTATCATCGAAAATATCCGGCGCCTAGCCTGCAATTTACTCGATCGCCGCGTCGTCAAACTGTGCCTCGGCCTCGCTCTTGAATCTCGTCGATATCGTCGCGACGCATCAGATCACTTACATACAATTTTGTGTGCGCTGCGACAAATCCTTAAACACGCAATCCCCATAGGAATTCACTCGCACAAAAAGGAAAAGTAGTGTCGTCGAGAATAGTCTGGATGACGTCATTACTAGTCTTAGTAACAAGCGCTTTCACGTTTACAAATAATGATTAAACACTCACGTCACGTTTTGGTAGACGTGACGATTCGAGTTTTACCGGCATGGAAAACGACAAATTGTTGGGTCACTTTACCGTGACTGTTTGTAGATTTGGGTGACCTGTTTCACAAAAGGTACAGAACCGTGAACGTGACGTGAACGTGACGTGAACGTGACTGTTCGTACCAAGCCATGTAAGAATACAGTTTGCATTATTACATACTTCACTTCATATAGCACCGTTTATACATGATTTTAATATGTTATTAAATGTTCATAGCTATGTATCATTATCAAGGTTTTGTTCAGTTTATTGTTGTTTCTCGTGACCTGCTTCGATGTTTAGAAGATCTTTGATGAAAACAATTTATACCGACCTTACAATTCTCCATGAAGATTGTTTGATATTATTGAAAATTACTTTACTGAATCTATTGTTCAAATTATGATACTGCTACAATTTAAACACAATTTGAAACTTCTTTGGCAATACAAGTTATACACTAAATATACATTTATACAAATCAGCCAATCATGTCTAAAACAGAAATACCAGTATAAAGTAATGAGCAGTTTATCATTTCAAACAAAGATCTTAAACATAATAATAAGAAACCAAAACCTAAATAACAATGATATATTATATCTCAAAGCAGTTCGAGCGAGGGCAAACCCTTCTCGATACCTGATATAACTAATCTATTGTTCAAATTAATTATGATACTGCTATAATTTAAACACAATTTGAAACTTCCTTGGCAATAAACATTAAACACTAAATATACATTTCTACAAAATCAGCCAATCATGTCTATAGCAGAAAGACTAGTATAAAGTAATGAGCAGTTTATCATTTTAAACAAAGATTTTAAATATGATAATAAGAAACCAAAATAACAAATATAGATTATATCTCAAAGCAAGAGCGAAGTCAAACCCTACTCGAAACCTGATATAACTCATACAAAAGTACAAGGTTTGTCCTTGTCATTGTTGAGTTATCATGGTTATTTTATTACTGTATCTTGTTTTTATATCGCAGTATCGAACACGCACATATTAATATGATAGTCTTTAGTTAGGCGAACAATGAATAACTGTTAGGGAGTGAACGCCATCCAATGTTAGGTATATCTTGGGCACATAATTCAGACATTATATACAGGCGCGCCGGAAGCAGTTTTGGATTGGGGGGGGGGGGGGCAAAACCGCTAGGGGGCTCACAATTTGTGTGTGTAGGGGCTCATGCCCAACCTCACTCTGGGTTGCCAACTTTGAGCCAGATGTGAGAGTGAGACATTGCGAGGGAGCGAAGCGACTGAGCGGGGGGAGGGTGTGTGAGGGGGGGGGGGGGGCGGGGGGGGGGGGGGTGTCCTCCCTCCCACGGTAGGGAGCTTTTGCATTTTTGGACTTGAAATTGTTCAATCTGGTGGATACCTAGATTCGGCTGTATTTGGGAAAGCAAATGAGGTTATTATTACGATCCATTCACTTCATGGGGATAATTCATATTTAAATTAAAAGCGCTCTGAAACGCTTTTCAATTAAAGTATCCAAACTGAGATACTAGTTGCCGAATTCAGATACTCCACGTGACCGATGATGATAAAATCTTATACAATTTCTTTCACCAGGAGACATTTTCCTTTTCAATGAAAATATCACATGTTGTCATTACAAACTTACTTTGGGAAACATATTTTATAAAGTTAATAATGTCTCTTTAAAAGGATAGTAGAGTTTTGGTATAGAGAGCGATACACAGGATAATTTTCGTGTGAGATAATAACACAACTGAGTGTCAAATTTGAAAAAGCATACTATATTTATAAAAGAGTAAACTTTATCAATAAAAAACGGTTCAGAAATGCCTGAAATATCTATTAACATAACCTTTTAGAAAAATAATTGTGGGGCGCCAAAATTATTCGATAATTTTTAAACATCCGTTCAACAAATTTTAAAAATGCTTCCTCGTTAACAAAAATGCACAAAGGAGGTTTTTAAATAGTTGTTGATTATCTCACTATTTCAACCAAACATCCCATGCACGATATTTTATCTAAAATAGTTGAAAGCAATGAGTTTTTATAAAGCGCCCTTTTGAGTTGGTACGGCTATTTTTGAACAATAACAGGCCTATTACTTAATATACATTTGTGACCATACACCACAAAACGACCGTTATGTCGCCGTGGTAGTTTGTCTGTTATTAGCTGATATAGCCAAATTTTGTTTAAAATATGAAATTCAGGATTTTGGTATTTCCTGAATGAGGGTATCATAATCTACCTTTTGTGAAATTTTGAGCGTCAGAAATCATGTTTAAATATGATTTTTAATCAAATAAATATGATCAGATTACAGTGCTTGAATGGACGCTGATCTTTGAAACGACCCATTTTCTTCCTAACTTTAAAACTGATTCGGCCATATGTTCCAAATCTTGGCTGCTCATTTTGAAAGGTTTCGCTTAGTCCAAATATGACAAATTATATACCATTTTAAAGGTATTGACTTCTATTGTATATACTGTCATGTAAAAATCATTTTCCCGACTTATTGGTCGTTTTGTGGTGTGGGGTCACATTTGTAGTTCTGTTTTCCTTTTGAGCATGGTGGAGTTATAACTGTTAGGATGTAATGTAATGGTGCCGGTTTGGTTACTAAAATTCAGTTTGACCAATACTGTACTTTCTATACCAAAACTCAACTATCCCTTTAACCTATCTATTCAGGAAAAATCACCAAGAGATTCATTTGTTTGGGACACAGACGGTTAAGTAGAGATTTAAAAAGGAAAGAAACATACACTTAATATACAACAATAATAAATTATAACTTACAGAAATGGCGAGGCACACCCTTACTTACAACCTGTCTTTGTCAATATTGAATTATTGAGTTTCGGGAAAACATTATCTCCTTTGTCAACACACATAAATAATGTCCATGACGGGGCAACACTTTGGGGACTCCATCCAGTGGTACTTCTATTCGGGGGGAATATCACTCCAACTAATATGTAACTGCAGTAAAAGTTCTTTAAAATAAAAAAAATAACTTACATTTTAGATTGCCCTATGACCCGTTTATTTATTTATTATTTTATTTATTTATTATTATTATTTATTTATTTAGTTTTTTGTTTTGTTTTGGGGGGGGGGGGGGGGGCGGGTGCAAAATTTTAGGGGGCATCAAACCTCGTCACACAACGCTGTTACGTCTCAACTTACACGGCTTGCAGTGAAATGATTTGATGTAACACGCCAACGGGGAATAATTTCCATTCGTGTCATCACCAGTTTGATTGTGTTGATATTTAGGGTGTATGGGTCAAGTGATAATGTTCACGGTATATGCAATTGACAACCGAAGTTTAACCATTGAGGAATGTCTAGGTAGCATACGCGATGATTACTACACGAGGCATTCATTGGTGCGATAGATCAAATCTTATGGAAACATTGCTTTTTGCATTACAAGGATAGACTCTCACTACTTATTTTAGCTTCTAAAGTACGATCTTCATCAGGAGGACATGGGAAGTGCACGCAGATTAATTTCAGTTCCAATAATGATAAGCCTGCTTGTTTGTGTTGCTTGTGTGCATATATCCAGTGCATCATTTAACTGTTACACGACAGATACAACCGAAAATCCCAATCTGATTGCAAGTGTGAAATGTGTATTACGCGATTCTTTCACACCGTCTATCCTAGTGCAATGGAGTACATCTAATGAACAGCTTGCGATATGCATCGCCAGAGTAAGACAGTCTCCAGTTGGCTCGAATGGTACCTGCTTCTCGCTTGCTCCTGAATACCTATTTTGGCGGTGTGGACACAACTGCTTTGCACTTGGGGTGAAACATCAGCAGTGGTTGACTGGACTGGAAGAAAATTATTATATTTCAGTTTTAGGCAAAGGTAATACACTCGCGTTAACTATTCCTGCTATTGATGAAGATGATGAAGGAGTCCACGCATTCCCATCCATCGATAGTAAAATAATATCCAACGTTTCTGGCTCGGATGCCGGGTACGTAGGGGACTCACAGATTGAACGTAATCGAACATTTGTAACAGGTGATGCACACAACTACGGAAAAGATACAGAACCATATTTTTATTGTCATTAAATTGACTGTTATTGTGCTTACTTTCATTGTCTGGTCACTATATTATTTGTTTCACCTGAAAACTCACCAAGCTTGGCCAAGGCAACAAGTTTAACTGTTATGTAATAGGTGTTTGATTTGGAGGGCACATATGATCATCGTCAGCGTCACGGTCATGTGCAAGATGGAAAGGCAACACTTCCTGGAAACGCAACGGGTACAGATTCTTCAGATGTAGTCATGACTCCTGCTTCTAATGTGTACGGCTAACTTTCAGCTTTTATGAATATCAACGGCTCAGAATCAAATGTCAAAGAGCCGCAATCAACAATCTTCTTCTTCTTCTTCTTCCGATACTGTGCAATACCTCCTAGGAGTATACTCGCACAATCGATGACCATGATGACACTTCTCTCGTCTATGTTATCTCCAGCGTCATGGTCATGTACAAGATGGAAAGGCAACATTTGTTAAAGATGTGTACGGCTTTCTCTCAGCTCGTGTTGACACCGACGGCTCTCAAGCTGACGTCACAATCCCACCTCTAACAACTTCAGGTTCAATATATGACTCTTCTGTCGTTCACGACCATCTCCAGCGGCCTGCCTACTAAGAGCAGGACATGGTGACGTTAAGGGACTTCTTACACATTGATGTTCCAGTACCGATGGTTTACCAATATAATAATGTTCTCTACACTGTGGCAAACGGTAATGAATCTGGACTATAATCTTTGTTTTAAATACACACGTGAGGTTTTAGTTCAGATATGCAGATGTTCATCCGATTTTTAAAATCGGATCGTGTAGTATGCGATGGGCTAAATTTTGTTCTCAACATTATCAGACTTAGACAAGCACCTGCGGAGTAATCTTATCTTTATAATTGTAAAGGGTTGGCTAAGTGTTGGTATAGAGGGCGCTTAAAATAATAATTAGTTTGTAAGGTAATGAAGAACTCGAGCGTAACAATTAAATGAGCGCACGCTCACAGTCTGTATAATGAGCGCCCCATCATGGCGGCTCGGCTAAAACAAAGGTAATAATGCTCCGAGCGCTTTGGTGATAAAGCGCTATATAAAAATGCATATTATTATCATTATTTTCAACAGAAACAGTTCAAATATTTATATTACAAGGGAACGAATGAGGGGACCAACTTTTGTTCAATAATTAAAACAAATATTAAACAAAGCTACACATTTTTGAAAATCTGCCAATCTCTCTATCGAATTATTATTTTTTACCAAACATCACATTCACATTTTTTAATACATTTTTTTGTTTAATTGATGTGTCTGGAGGGCGCTCTCGTGGGTTAAGGCTATTTGGATGAAAACAGCCGTGTAATTAAACCGTGTATATGTTTTACTAACATTCAAGCATAACTGTTATTTTTTAATGATGATTTGCAAGATTTGGATACTCAAATTATGTTTGACTAAAACTGTAGAATACATGCAATTAAGATGTCTATTAATTTATGATGTTTATATCTTCATCAATTCCTCGATTATAATGTTCATCCTGATCCTTTATAAAGATTTTTTTACGTTATGAAGTATGTAAATGGTTTGTACTGACGTTATGATACACCATGTTTATGTACTTATTCCGAAGTAAAACTAAGATACGGAATAATAATTCATTTTTGATTTTGCAATGAATATTGTAGATAAAAAGATACAGGTAAAGATCTTAGGTATAAATATTTATGACAAATAATACGTTTTATTGTTACCGAAACAAAAAGCAAACACATGATGTATATACGATTTATATCATTTTGTTTTGGTATTAGTAACATAGCGAAACAATACAAAAACAAAATATACAAAGCGCTTGATTATTACTGAAGCATAAAATAACAAAATAATAAACGTAATATTGCCATTAGAAAGAGAAACAAAGCATATATTTGAATAACATTTAAAACACCACATTAGTAGTCGTTTTACTGTAAACAAAAGATCATACAAGGAAATTAAAATAATTAACATGGTTGGTCCTTGTTTGCCTTTCCTTTTTTAAAAATTACATTGTAAGACTTATTTTCAGTATCGAATTATTGTTAATTGTTAGTTACGAAAGTGATAAACTCTTTTAACTTATGATATTCAGCATCAATGTAGATTTTTTTCCCCCATCGTTAGCTAAAAATCCCTTTTAGTAATTGAGGAAATACGTTTTGACCATGAGGTACTACCGTGCTTATAGACTACTGAAAGGTTATCACAACATAAGTAACAAGTTCATTTCAAGTACTTAATCTACAAGATTATCTTACAGTAAACCACTCGCCGCGTTAATATCAACGATCTTTGTTATTACGGAAGGACTGAGTATGGCATGTATGGCTAGCATTATCACAAGTTTGCTCCTTTTGATAATTTGTGTATATGGAACAAATGCCTACTTTCAATGTAATGAGTCAACTGCAATTGGAGACCAGATATTGAATATAATTGTAAAATGTGAAAAGCGCACTGATTTCTATTACAACAGGCCATATTTTGCACTAGTAGCTTGGAGTTATTCACATGATCAAATTGCAGTATGCATTGCTAAAGGAAAATATCACCATCCTGAATCGAACGATACCTGCTTCCCGCTATCCTCGAATTACCTTTTTTGGCGGTGTGGTCGACATTGCTTTGCATTTGGCGTGAAACGTCAACTCGCGGATATTAAAATCGAAGGGAATTATTATATTTCAGTTTTAGGCGGGAATACTAGTTGGACACTGGCCTTAACTGTTCCTGCAAATGATGGTGGAGTCCGTACCCCAACCGCCGGCCAAATAACTTCATTAGGGTTTGATATTACTTCCACACCTGAGACATTGACTACCTCTATGCATTCAATAGCAATGAGTACATTAATTGCAAATTCTACGAAACGTCACAATTCCATCGTTTCAGACTTTGATGGAAACCTAATTGAACCAACAGTTGAGCACACAACAAATACGGCACATAACGAGATAATTAAGAACTTATGTTCCCAAGAAAAAAATGGGAATGAACAGTCCATGGTCATGATTCTAGTTTTGACATCAAGTATAAGTTTTTCGATTATCGTTGCTTCGGCATGCTATGTATTTTATTTGAAATTCAATCGAGAAGAGCGTGTCAGTTCGTCGTAAGTAGATCGAGGACACGATCCCATATACTAACAGATCACGAGTCGATACGAATGGAAATTACGTCAAGGGTTGACAGGTCACCGGAAAACAATGACAATTCCTTGAGGGACGTCGCTGATAACGATACTATGATATGCTTGCAACCTATTTTACCACCACCTTCTGCAAAATTAACTCCAAGCCGCCAACCTCTACAAGTAAACTCTCCATTCCATGATGGATGGGGTTCCTTGGAAGAAAAACCATTAGGGACAATCAGCGCAACTGTGGTGGAGGAAGGAAATTATGAAGACGTCAACGATATGCATCAAGGTAATGATGATTTGTACTGTGCCGTTGATGATCTGAAGTTACACTCACCGTCCCCATGTTTACACGATCGCGTAGCTTGTAAATAATTGAATGCTGAGCTTGACAAGTCTAACTTCGATACATTATATAATAACCCTTCAACAGTTAGCAGGCTTGCTTCTTCTAAACAGATCGTCTCTGGCAAGGTACACATATCGGATTCAACATTTCGTGAAACTTTGAGTGGGGGTTGTTATCCAGAGATCAACATTCCAAATGCATCTGCAGCTTCCTTCTTTCCTTCGAATGGACCATCATCTAATGTTCATGGTGATGCTAATGTTAATGATGATGGTGGTGGTGGTGGTGGGGACGCGGTAACAATTTACGATAACCAGCGCTTGCTACCCTCTCCCGCTAAGAATCCTGACCTAACCGACCATATTTTGGCAGGGCCAAATGAAGACTACTCTCATGGTTCCACAGTGAATGAATACGATCATCTTCGCCGTCCTTACTGCGAACAGCATTTGCCCGTCGACGATCACCACTGTGGTCGTTCAGCTACATCGGTTCAGGGGGAATCTAACACTGGAGATGTATACTTTAGTGGTCCGAAAGATGTTTGTAGCAATATAACGCCGACGGAGGGACCCAGAGACTCCGAGCTAGAAATGTCGTCCATTGAGAAATCGTTTGACGAGAATGACTACGACCTCTTGAGCCCAACTTCATAATTTGTAATCCTCTTTCATGAAAAGCAACATGTACAACTTTTCTTTGTAAATTCGTATGGTTATTTCAATGATTTAAATCGTTTAAAATGTATTTCAATAATTATGTCGCATTTAAATGTCAATGAAAGATGTAATCTCACGTAAGCCCGTCCATGAAAGATAAATAATTATGTTAAACATGTTTAAAATCTAAATACCGTATGTCCCCAAAATAATTACAATCGGACTTTCTGCAACGATAACTTTAAAGATAGTGGATCAATCATAATGTTTTTTCAGGGTATGAAACTATAACCTATTCTTGCAGAAAACCCTATTCAATTTGCTTCAGTGGTCATGGAGAATGGGGGATCTTTGTAAATTATGTCATGGGTCCGTTTCTCCCAAGTTTGACACTTGGATGCTCTTGGCACTCATATGAATGGAAATATTTAGCTCACAACTGTCAGGGCAACTAACAAATTAATTCAAATTCTTTGCACACCTTTACATCAACGGTGTGTACCCTTGTGAGTTTTGTTGTTGAAAGATGTATTGAACTTGGTAAATCTTGGGGATCTTGGTAAATCATGTCAGATGTCCCTCCCCTCCTGGTTTTGTAAGGAGACGCGTTGTCCATTGTGTTCATGCCTTACAAATATGAAGTTGTTCATTGTGTTCTCGCACACAAATATCATTTGAGAATGTGACTGCTTGTTTCCTTTCATTTTCAACTAACTAAATAAATAATGAATACAATGAAGTGAAAAGGAATTATAATTCTGAGTTTTGCAAACATGATTGGTAAGGTGTGAAAATGAATGATTAAATAGAGAAAATAAATCATTAACTGATGAAAGACTTGATTTGAGCTCTTCCTCCTTTATGGCTTTCTCTTATCTGTTAAAAAAAAAAGAAGAGATCACTACATCTTTCAACGACAAAACCTCACACGAATACACACCATTGATATAACTGTATGCACAGAATTTGAATTAATTTGTGAGTTGCCCTGACAGTTGTGAGCAAAATATTTCAATTCATATGGGTGCCAAGAGCATCCAAGTGTCAAACTTGGAAAAAAAACGGACCCATGACATGATTTACACAGATCCCCCATTCTCCATGACCACTGAATCAAATCGAATAGGGTTTTCTGCAACATGTAGGTAATAAACTATTGTTTCATACCCTGAAATAGCATTATGATTGATCTTCTATCTTTAAAGTTATCGTTGCAGAAAGTCCGATTGTAATTATTTTTGGGACATACGGTATTATCAAAATCTTGCGATGTTTATATAATAATGTTAACTGCTAATATATTAGGGAATTGTGAGGAAAATTATAAAAATGAAAATAATTGTTTCGGTTAGGCTTTGTACCTGCTGAACTATGTAAACACACTGCACGTTTCGTGTATATTACTAATCGTAGCCTAAATTAATAAATATACTTACAAATGGTTGTATGAATTCATTGTCATGATCCAAGCACTCGTAATGATAAAGCATGTGTCATAATGTATATAATAACGTTATTGATTTCGATTTTTTGTTCATCATTCACTCTTAATATGTTGGGTAAATTTAGTTGGGTAATTGTTGGTTGGTTAAAAAGATTAATAATTATGGGCAATAATTACCCAATTGAGCCTTCAAGTGAACATCAGTTGGGCAGATTTTAACCAATAGTTGTGTGGACAGTATGTTGCCCAGTGTTGGGCAACATACTGTCCAATTTTACCCAATTCCTTAAAGAGTGTTGTAGTAACAGCTTATTTGTGTAGTATGGTTTAAATTCAATGTCAGTAATACAAACTAGTCAATATAATGCAGCTTGTTTGTTAATTGGTCACTTTCTATGTGTAAACATGTACAGTTCATAATTGCCTCGTTATAATATATGCATTTATGAGGATATCTCTGAAATATGTTATGCTTCTTTTATTCACATTACTAAGTAGTTTGCCTTATGAAATACCTAACTCACAACTCTAAACTGTTTGATATCTTTCATTAAATGCTTCCAGTAATTATAACAATATCAATATTTCGTCAATTATTTCTTACTATTAAAACAAAAAGTACCGATAAATACCGATCTTGTAATGCTACATTAACATTAAAAGAGCCGGGGAGGGGGAATAATGTCCCTACCTCCGAAACTCTCCCAATTGCTCGGTAACGCGTGAACGTGGTAAGAATGTCTGCCGGCCGCTTCGTAAATTTTTCTTTCAAGTCTTACGGAACGCTTAAAAACAAAATTGCACTAAATTCTTTCTGCGTATAATCATTCCAATATATGTCGTGAAAAAACAAAGTAAAATTTCTCAAAGTGTATGATTTATTTTAACAAAATGTCATGAGTTTATTTGCATAAATTACCAACAAAATGCAATAAAGTAAATTAAAAATAAACTTGGAATTCCCATCGTATTCTATACGCTTCACTTCACAAACGCAAATCAATTATACTAATAATAATATCGTTTGAATCCACTTTTACACCTCCTGTTCAAAGGGATAGTTGAGTTTGGTCAAACTGAGTTTTAATAACCAAAACCTGCACCATTATATTATAAACTAATAGTAATAACTTCAAAATTATCGAAAATTGTCGGGCCCCGAAATAATTACAAATGGTTATGTTTATGGATATTTCAGCCATTTCTGAACCGATTTTGATCAAATAACATTTATTCTGTCATTAAAATAGTATGCTCTTTCGAATTTGCGCTCAGTTTGTCATTATCTCAAAAACAAATTATTTTGTGTAGCGCCCTCTATACCAAAACTCAACTAACAAATTAATGAAAACAAAATCAAACAGAAAGCTGATCTTGCTTTCTATTCATTGGAGACGAATAATTAAGGCGGTTAACTAAGCTATTCAGGTTCACTTTTTCAAAGTACTTGGTCTCGTGGAATCATTTTTTTGGGACTCAGATGGTTAAGTAGATATTAAAAAAAATACGAGGCGAATTCCTACTTGAAACTTGGCATGACACCTTACAAAGTACAAGGTTTCTCGTGGTCAATATTGAGATATCATAATTATCAGCTTAAAATCATATGTGAAGTGTTAATATCTATAAAAGAAGTATCTTTTTATACTACCAGAAACAGAGAGAAAACATAATTTATTACAGTGAGGACAAATCGATTAAAATGTGAAGAATAACACAACTATACGAAATAGAAACATAACAAAAGGTGTACATGCGTTAGTTGAGCCGGAAGTTGTCCCGCGAGCGGACTACGAGCTCAACACGAACAACAAGAATTTTGATAGCGTAATTCATCGCGAATGCAATATGCACGATGTCACGCGATATGATATGACGAAACAATTTTGAACACTCGAAAATGGTCACCCAATCGTCAGCAAGCACGAGCTGAACAAGATACGCTGCGCTGTATGTCGAGCTTAACGAAATAGGTGTGATCTTACGGCGATGTGACAGGAATCTATGGGTAGTGCAGTTTTCGTCTAGAGGGCGCTTCAAAATATAATTTACTCTAACGGCGATGTATTTTGGTTTGAGGGCGCTTCAAAATATAATTTACTTATGAGTGATGAAAAACTAAATGTTATATGTGCAAAACACGTGATTTTAAAGACAAAATAAACTTTGTTTGATCAAAATCGGTTCAGTAACAGCTGAAATCCATAAATATATCCGATTTAAACTAATGTTCGGTCCCCCAAAACAAATTCATAATACCTATAAATCTTTTAAAAGTAGCTTTGGTTTCAGATGATCTCTCTATTGTATCATTATTTTAACCAAACCGTAGGTTTGAAACATTCAGGTGTCTAAAGGGCGCTTTTTGAATAAAACAGCCTTCAAACTTAGCCGTTAATATGTTCTTCTACCCTTCGAGCATGGTTGAGTTATAACTTGTTTGTAATAATACAGTTTTGGTTACTAAAATTCAGTTCAACCAGAACTGTACGTTCCCGTTCGCGCAATGTCCAGAACTCGCATTAGTTTGTACTGATATCGCAAAAGTATCGCAAAAGTAAGCGTGATTAGAGGGAAACAAAGAAAGACAAGAGGATTGGGGGGGGGGGGGGGGGGGGGGGACGTGCCCCACAAATTATTTGACAGTAGCAAGCATACGGGGATAATACGTTTTTAAACATGTGTATAAGCTGAGCCCCTTTCTCTATCAGTTCAACTTTGCTACGCCATTTATTTATAAGCAAAGGCACAGCACCATAATACTTTTTACTTTTCAATTCGTCTTAGGGTTCGTACATATCATAATTAAATCACATACAAAAGTTTACGGGGTAGTGATTCTTACTTCTTTTGTTCTAATACATGTGCATGATAAATGGTATTATATAACAGGTCTAGCTTACATTTCCAATCTATTAAATACTTTTAAAGTAATTTTGACACCGAGGTAGGATTCCCTCAGCACTTTCCCGGAACTACAGTGCTTAAACAATGGTGAAAGTAATCACATAAATAAAGACGTGTTATTGTCCGTGTACGACCTACGGCATGAAACACAATAAACCACAACGATATACATTGATAAGTGTAGGCGTAGTACGTACTACATACGTGGCATGACCAGATGACATAAATAGTCTATACATGAAAGAAGCGGGGACACACAGCACTATTACTTCTATAATAATTTTTCAATACACCGGTCTTACAAACAAATTACTGAATATGGCAAGACCACAGGGATTGATTTCAGTTCGCATAACCATTTGTTTACTTATTAGCGTAATCGGTGTGTATGGAGCCAAATATCCTTTTTCCTGTCAAGAGCAACCCACAATAGGAAAACAACGTTTTATTAGGATTGTGGAGTGTAGAGCTGGCAATCTCCTTTATTACACCGAGTCATATGTACTAGTAGAGTGGAGCCGCTCTGGAGAACAAATTGCTGTATGCGTTGCACAAACAGGCTATTCGCTTCTTGGCTCGAAATATAACTGCAATACGGGCTCCCCTGGTTACCTGTTTTGGTCGTGTGGTCAATACTGCTTTGCACTTGGAGTAAAACGTCAGCGGTCTTTGACTGGACTCGAAGATAATTATTATATATCAGTTTTAGGCAAGAGTAAAACACTCGCGTTAACTATTTCCGCTAGTGCATATGATGGGGAAATCAATGCATCCCCGTTCACCGATAGCAAAATTTCGTCATTTGCAAAGCTGGACACTACTTCAACGACAGAGAGATTGGTTACCTCAATGATGTCAAAACCATCACACGCTTCACAAAATGTCAATAACACTTCTCTAACACACCCACATGCCACCGTTCCGGACATGTTCTTTAGCGATGACAAAGCTAAACACGATGTAGCGTTTACAACTAGCGAGTCACATACAGAAGAAGATACTAAAGAAGATTTAAAAAACACTTTGAGAGAGAACCAAATTATTCTTGTCATGATATTGATTACATGTTTGCTAATTACGATTGCTCTTTTATTAAATATATTGCATGCGAAATGCCGCGTTGGCAAGAACGGTAACGGCCGTGTATTGAGGAGCATAACATCTAGTTCGCGGCCCGTGAATGGAGAATCAAGAAGAATGGACATCATGCGGCACAGGGTTGACGAATTACAGGGAAACGGTGACAGTCCAAATAGCGTAACAGGTGATATGAATGCTGGACATTTGAAACGGATATCATGCCTGCATACTGTTCTACCACCCTATCCTACACCACTAATGCCAGGGCGTATATCCATTAAAGAGGACATCCCAGTTCAAGACGATTACAGTGCTACTGAAGCAAAATGTTTAGGTGCAAGTGGCGGAACCATGGCAGCAGATGACGGCGATTATGAAGACATCGGCAACATGCGACGAGTTTCTGATGATTCTTATTGTGCCGTGAATAATCTAGAATTGAACTCATCATCCACAAGTCCACAGGTCCACATACTATCCTCTGAATTACTGGAAGGAACAAAGGACGAGACAAACCTAGATCAACTATATGCTAAGCCAGCAAAGGTTAGAAGGCCTACTTCTTCAACACAGACACGACAGAAGGTCTCTAACATCACCCAACAATCAGATGCAACATTTCGCGAAACTCTGCGAGGAGAGATAAATCCTTCTGATACAATCGCAGTTTCCATCTCCATTGCGAATAGGCCTACATGTAATGATGATGATAATGACAATGATGGTGGTGAAACTGTTGTATTATACGACAAGCATCTTTCCGATTCTGATAAGAGTACTAACCCAACCGCCATAATGCCAGGGCCATATAAAGACTACCAAGGTAGTTCCACAGAGAACGGATACGATCATCCCCGTAGTCCTCACTGCGAACAGCATGTATCCATCGACGAACACCAGTATGGCCATTCAATTACAGTGGATCAAGAACAAGCTAATTCGATGGAGATGTAGACATTGGTTATCTGACAGATGTCCGTATACATACATCGCCGACGATGGAATCTGAAGAATCCGAGCTAGAAATGGCATTTGATCATTTGATGCTAATGACTACGACATATTGAGCTCAACTTGCTAACTTTAAAGCATCTACACTTATCCCTCGACGATCGACGATGTGAACGAATTTACATTGTTCGTTTTGCTTGCAACAATCTTCCAATTATATAAAATATATTGTTGTCGAGTTTATTGCATATGACAATCGTTTGAAATGTATTTGTTCAATTATGTTCACTTCCGATAGCACTTTTATACAATGCCAAATATCAACATGATAATGTATGTTTAGAAAAGCCCGTGAAATAAAGATATTCATGTTAAAATGTATGTAATGTCAATGTTATTACAAGTTGTCGGTATATAGTACTGTAAATCATAGTGTATCAATTTCTTAGGGAAATTAATAATAGATAAAACCATTGTTTCTGTTAGTTCTTGTACTTGCTAAACTGTGTAAATACGTTATATATTATATTCATGTTATAATGCTAGCCTATACATCTACATATGGGAATGTATTGTAATGATCCTAAAACTCGTTATTGATTTTGATTTTATGTGATTGTTGTAGCAACAATATGATTGCATTACATTATACATTATGATTTATTCCAAAATATGCTTACTAGATGTGAGATATAGAGTTTGCATTATTAAAAACTTCAATTCATATAGCACCGTTTATACATGATTTTAATATGTTATTAAATGTTCATAGCTATGTATCATTATCAAGGTTTTGTTCAGTTTATTGTTGTTTCTCGTGACCTGCCTCGATGTTTAGAAGATCTTTGATGAAAACAATTTAAACCGACCCTGTAATTCTCCATGAAGATGTTTCAATATTTTTGAAAATTACTTGAGTGTATTGTTTAAATTAATTATGATACCGATATAATTTAAACACAATTTGAAACTTCCTTGGCAACAAACATAAAACATTAAATATACATTTCCAAAAATCAGCCAATCATGTCTGAAGCAGAAAGACTAGTATAAAGTAATGAACAGTTTGCTATTTTAAACAAAGACCTTAAATATGATAATAAGAAACCAAAACCTAAATAACAATGATAGATTATATCTCAAAGAAAGAACAAGGTCAAACCCTACTCGAAACCTGATATAACACATTAAAAAGTACAAGGTTTGTTCTTGTCATTATTGAGTTATCATGGCTATTTTAATTACTGTATCTTGTTGTTTTATCGCAGTATCGAACACACAAATATTAATATTATAGTCTTTAATTAGGCGAAAAATTAGGGACTGTTAGGGAGTGAGCTCCATCAAATATAAGGTATATTTTAGGCACATCATTCAGACATTATATACATAACTGCAGTTTCAATAAAACAAAATACAAGGCTTCACCGCCTTGTTGAATGCGAATTGTACAAGGAAATGCTTGAATGATCAGAAATTGGCAGAAATCGACGCCTATGAACCTTTTGCATAATAGCATTTTCGTACAACACGAAACAGAAGTGGGGAATCATACAGAACAAAAACACAACACATGTAGGCCGCTTTCAGACAAACACCAAACATTTGTTGCTAGACCCGTCCCCGGTATAGTCGCGGCGACTCGGGAGACCCGAAAATGGCTTGCAATCTCACCAGGGCGACGTCGCCGCGACGTCTCCGCGACGTCTCCGGAAGTTGCGTCGACGTCTCCGCAACGTCTCCGATATGTCGCCATGGGTTTCCACAAGGTTGCGGAGACGTGGCTTTTCATAATATTTAGGTCCAATTGAGAGTTAAGTTCAACTTTGGATCTATTCGAAACACCCCTGGACTAAAATCCATGTTTTATATACACACGTCTTGTTTTAATTCATTGTCGGATTGAAGTCGGAGCGTGTAGTGCGTGGTGGGAGTAAACACATATACAGACTTAAACGCCAAACTTTGTGTAACTTGTTATCATAATTTTAATAACGATTTTTTAAATTTTTTTATAAATTAATGATACTGTTCTCAGTTCTCGATGAAACATTTTTGTAATTTCCTCGATGAGATATTTTCATCATGATTCTCTATAAACATTTTGTTCTGAATAGTAACCTTATGATATAAATGAAGTAAATGTTTTCGTACAGACATGATAGTTATTCCGAAGTAAAACTAAGATATGGACTAATAATCTATTAATTTAATATATATCAATTTAATGAAACAATAAGAAGAAGAAAAGAAGCCATAAGGAAATCAATAAATCATATCTGAGATAGGAATATGTATTACAAACAACAAGCTTTTATTGCAACCGGAACAGAAAGAGAACATACAAGTCTGATGAATACATGTGAAAATAGAACTTTGAAATTATAAAGTAAATTAAACACGAACAATATAAATAAATAAGTTGAAAATATCTGAAGCATAACGTGACAAATAATAGTTACAATTTGTAATAGAAATCAAAACAAAATAAATTAATTACATTTCAAAGAACTTAAGGAAAAGATGATTTTACTGGAAACAAAAGAGGACGCAAACCGTAAAAAAGCTTGACAAGGTGTGTCCTTGTTAGTCCAGTCCTTGTCAATTGTTCATGTCATTCATGCGCAGGGGCGTAGACGACGGGGGGATGAGGGGTACCTCACAAGGTGGGGGGGGGGGGGGGGGGGGGTGACTTGTACAATCATCCCCCAGGTTTTAGGGAAGGATATATATATATTTTTTGTAATTCTGTATACGAGTGGGAAAGAAAACATTAGTTGTATGAGCTAAGACTTGTTGATTATAACGTTCAAAAAGTAATTCATACATCCACTTTCAATTTTCGCGAACAGATTAGCTCAGTTTGTTGTGTAACTTGCGTATGGTCTAGGATGAGTATTATTTTTCTGTATACCGGGCCACGTGGTTCCAGTGTAGGCTGGCATTGCTCTGGCTGATTGTGTGACGTGCACCAAATTGCACCATTTCAAGTATATATAATTATTATAAATGCAAAATCTTCTCCGCGGGAGGGGAATACCCCCTCCCAAACCCTCCCGATTTGGCTCTGCCCCAGCCCTTGGTAGCTTCGCCCCTCGGGACCCATTCTTGGCAATAGGCTATGTTGTTGGATCATACATAATGTGGCATATGGTGATGTTGGAACTGTGTATATGACGCTAAATATAAATACAATATTTTTTTGTGTTGGGGTGCATATTTATTAGTGTGTCAATTATTTGCTTTCGTCGTGAAAATATATTACAAATTTCTGGTGGATCAAATCATAACACGCTTTCCCAGATACAGTCAATGTTAAGCCCGAATTTTCTATCTAGGTAAGCACCAGATTTCACAATTTCAAGTCCAAAAATGCAAAAAATCCCTACCGCGGGAGGGGGGACACCCCCTCCCAAACCCTCCCTCGCTCAGTCACTTCGCTCCCTTGGGCTTGGTCGCTTCGCTCCTTGCAATGTATCACTCTCACACCTGGCTCAAAGTTGGCAGCAATGTGAGAGTGAGTGTGGTTAGGTATGAGCCCCTACACACACAAAATCATGAGCCCCCATAGGTTTTGCCCCCCCCCCCCCCTAAATCCTAAACTGCTTCCGGCCCGCCTGGTCACGACCAAAATAACATCTAACCCCCCCCCCCCCCCCCTCCTCCCCCCCAATGAGAGGACTTTCAGCCAATTGTCTTGGTCTCGAAATATTTTGGCAGGTGGTCTCAGCCGCGAACAAATTGGTCTTGGTCCGGTGAACGCAGGGGCGTCGATCCTGGGGGGGGGGGGGGGCAGGGGGGGGGGGGTCGCCCCCCCCCCATGAAAATATTGGGGGGGGGGGCGAACATATCGTTTCGCCCCCCCGCAATAATTTTGAAAAGGAGGAAGAAAAATATCGAGTGATATAATGCCAAAGAGGGGAAGGACACATTTATCAATAATTAATCTCCAAAATAGCTGTTTTTTTAGTTTGAAAAGAACTGTAAATCTCCTTTTTTGCCGCGTGCTTTGCGCGCATACAGTTTTTCATATTTCATTTCGGTTTCGGGAACTCACCTTTCGAAATGTGTTGGGCAGTGTAATTTCTCAAAAGCACACCTCAAATGAAGTTTATTAAACCCTCATCTATAGCACACCGTCACAGAAAATAAAATAGTCTTAAATAATATCAGTCAATTGGTCCATATGCGCTGAACGCAAATCAAATTGGAATATTATGTCCCCCCACATTTGAAAGTGGAGCAGGTTGTCCCCCTGTCCTTGTCATTATGCATGTTTGGTTCCATACTTCTATACGGCATATTACGTGAAATTTCTGTCTCAGGTGTGCACCAAATCGCACAATTTCACGCCCCAAAATACAAAAGCTCCCTACGGTGGGAGGGGGACACACCCTCCCACACCCTCCCCCGCTCGGTCGCTTCGCTTCCTCGCAATGACTCCCCTCCACTTTTGAGAAGTTATTGATGCCCTTGCTTAGTTTCATGGGAGCTCAATGCCCTAGACTATATCGATGGCTCTATAGTATACAGGATCACGTGGATCCATCTCATGCAAGGCTCAATCTTTTCCTCGTTATGCCCTTTAAAAATACGTTACGAGTAGGTTCACTATTTTATACAATTTTAACACACATGATAGGAGTTGCAATTGTCTGAAATATAAAAGCTTCCGGGGGCTCCGCCCCCTGGACCCCCATTATTATCCCCAAATGTGGGTGCCCCCAAAGTCGGGTCTTCGAGCCATCAAGACAATTTTAATAAGCGCATAATAAAACTTTCGGGCATGCCAATGTGGGGCTTTGAGTTCTCTCAGTGGTCACTCTGGGAAAATTTTCAAATTTCGCCCCCCAATTGAAAAAACGGACCGACGCCCCTGGGTGAACGGCAAATCATCCCCCCACCTGTCTACGCCACTGGTTATGCTCTCCACATAATAGTATGTTCCGATTAAGTAACTGAAAAGGAACCGAAAGTACTAACCCCAAAAAACAACAACAACAACAACAAAATACAAAAACAAAGAACAACAAACAAAAAATAAAATATCAATGACGGCATGTTTTATTTACAAGGCAGATATCACCTAAGCGTTAAAAAAGTTAACAAATATTAAAAAGTAACACTAAATCAGGACTCGATTATAGTATACCGACAGACTTTTGGGGAAAATAATAGACATAATATTTGATAAACAGGATCATAAGAGTGAAAGAAGAAAATAAGAAACTACAATTTTCAGTGACATGTAGATGTCATTATTTATTTTCAATTATTCGCAACATCAGTTGTTTCTATCACAGAGATAAGGTATTTTTGGCAGTGAGGCAATATATCCACGATAGTTTTTTTTCCGGAACTACTTACTTTAATATCACTGACAAGTAGTAACATAATTGATGGCGTGTTTTAATTACGTTTCCATGACAATACAGACACAGCAAACCACTCACCACATGTATATAAATAATTAAACGCGAAAGAAGATTTGTCACAAAACGCTGTTATTCGTAAATTAGACCGCTAGCAGCAGGAGAAATAATGATGGCAAGCCGAGGGGTATCAATTCCCATTCGCATTATCACAAGTTTGGTTCTTTTCGTAATCGGTGTGTATGGATTAAGTAATCCCTTTCAATGTGATGAGTCAACCGCAATAGAAAACCCGAGTTTAATTACGATTGTGGAATGCAGAGCTAGCAAACATCTTATTTTTTTTAAACCAGGCCATATACATTAGTGCAATGGCGCCAATCTGGAGAACAAATTGCTATCTGTATTGCCAGAATAGACTATTCACCTACTAGCTCGAATGAAAGCTGCATATCGCTTTCCCCGGACTACTTATTTTGGCGGTGTGGTCCTAACTGCTTTGCACTTGGGGTAAAACATCAGCGGTCTTTGACTGGACTCGAGGAGAATTATTACATATCAGTTTTAGGTATGAGTAAAACACTCGCGTTTTCTATTCCTGCTAATGACCATGATGACACAGGGGTCCATCTATCCTCATCGACAGAGAGCCAAATGTCGTCATCTACAAGAACTATTCCTGCTAATGATACACATGCTGAAGGAGTCCACGCATCAACCGATATTCAAATATCGGCCATTCTTACTAACCTGAACGCAGAGTACCTGGAAGAATCACAGACTGAAGAGAATCGCACATACATAACAGATGAGGCACACAATAAAGGAACCTACATGGAACCAGACATTATGAACGATATAATACTTGTCATAAAATTGACTATTATTGTGCTTACTTTCATTGTCTGGTTAGTATATTATTTATTTTACCTGACAACTCACCAAGCATTGCCCAGACAAGAAGTGTAATTTTAATATATTTATAAGTATGAAATCGAGGTCGCGGGACAATATTCCCACAAACATGAGAGATCAAGAGTCGATAAAATTAGGCATTATGTTAATGGTTGACGAGTCACATGAAGACGGTGACAGTCAAACTAGATTAACAAATGACATCGCTGACGATTGCGAACATGTAAACAGGATTCCATGTTTGCATACTATTTTCTGATTTTATCGTGCACCTGTCCTGCATTAGGTCCTATATGCCTTATAGAGAATCTCCCCGTTGAAGATACTTCTGGTGCTAATGAAGCAAGACTGTTTAGGTGCAAGTGGCGCTACCATGGCAGCATATGATGGCAATTATGAAAATATTACCAAAATGCGTCCAATATTTGATGGTTTGTATTATGACGTTCATGATCTGAAATTGAACCTATCGTCTTAAGGTTTACAGGACCGTGGCAACGTATTCTCTGAATCACGGTTTGGAACCAATGTCGAAATAGACTTAGATCTGCTATATGCCAAACCATCAAAAATGTAAAGGCCTGCTTCGAAACACTGATCGTCTCTAGTAAGGTACAGACATCAGAGTCAAAATTTCATGAAAGTTGGTTGGGGGTTGTTATTAAGACAGCAATCTTTCAAAGATATATCCTGTCCCCATCTCCCCTGGCTTGCAAATGGGCCTGAACATGGTAATGATGATGATGGTCAAGTTGTCACCGCTTCTCATACGCCTACGGCTCCAACCGATCTTATGGGAAGGCAATATGCAGACTTTCTTAATCATATTACAGCCAATGAGTGTCATTATCATCGCAGTCCTCACTGCGAACAGTATTTATACTTCGACAATTATCGATGTGGACATTCAATCACAGTGGATCAAGAAGTATATGATGATGGAGAGGAGGAAAAAAACGTTTAGAAATATGTGTGTTGGCGATCGAACGCCGTCGGTACGGCCCGAAGAATCAGAGCTAGACAGGTCGTCGACAGATGAAACGACTGACGCTGCGGACTACGACTTATTGAAGCCAAATCTCTGTCATGAAAAGTAAAATGCACAACCTATTTTGTGAATTTATAATGTTCGTTTTGTGTGTACAAATCATTAAATTCCCTAATAGGAAGACGGTCTTTATTTATTGAAGATGAAACTTGTTTGAAAGTATTTTCTATAATCATGTTCACATGTTAATTACATTTAATGCAGCATCAAATTTCAACATGTTATGCCACATAAGCTCTTCGTAGATAGATACATAATCATGTTATAATAATGATGGTGAATTTACGATTCACCATAAATAATCATGTTAGAAATGTTTGTAATGTAAATGTTATTACAAGTTGTCGATACAAAATACTGTCAATTTATAAAAGCAATCTTCTCAAGGACATGTAAAATACCCAAATCAATTGTTTCGGTTAGTCCTTGTACCCGCTGATCTATGTAAATCCATTGCATGTTAGATTAACATAATGATGATAACTGTAGCCTACACTTGTACATGTATACATAAATGGTTTTAGGAATGTTTTTTTTAATGTTCCAAACACTCGTGATAAAAAGAGTATCTATCCTAATCGTGAATTATAACATTGTTGATTTTGATTTTCCGATAATTGTTGCAGAAACAGATAATTTGAGTAGAAGCATCTAAAACAAGATTATGTACCAGTGAGAACTAGAAACACGTAAATGTAACGCAGCCTGTCAGCTAATTTCAACCGTCCGCTATAATACGTTCTTAGTTTAAAATGTAGCAACACATTGTACAGGACAATATTCACTACATTCACTACCACAGATGCATGCTTTTCGAACCGTTCGTATAAAACTTATAATTTACGATTTATTTTGGACTGTATATGATACGATATTGACAAAACATGTAGGAATAAAAGGTAACGTTTTCCAACTAAAATAAAAATCCTATTGATTTATTAATGATTGCAAATGTTCATGATAGCACTAACAAATACATTTTTGGTGATAATTATATTCTGAAATCTGTTTCCTTACCATGCTTACTAGTCATAATACAGCTTGCATTATTGAATACTCCACTCTTCAGCATAAAACACCGTCTTTATAGGATTTTAATATGTTATTAAATGTTCATAGCTATGTATCATTATAAGGGATTTCTTCCGTTTATTGTTGTTTTTCACCTCCTTCGATGTTCAAAAAATATTTGATGAAAACAATTTATACCGAACTTGCAATTCTCCATCAAGATTGTTTAATATTCTTGTACATTTATTTACTGGATTTATTGTTTAAATTAATTATGATACTGCTATTATTAAAACACAATCTGAAAATTCCTTTGCAATAAACATTCAACAATTTTACAAATCAGCCGAAGCAGAAATACTAGTTTAAATTAATGAGCACTTTTTTTAAAAACAAAGATCCTCAACATGATTATAAGAAACCAAAACCTAAATAACAACGATATATTATATCTCAAAGCAAGAGCGAGGTCAAACCTTACTTGAAACCTGATTATAACTAATTCAAACGTACAGGGTTTGTCCTTGTCATTATCATGGATAATATTTTTCTTGCTTTTATATCGCAGTATCGAACACGCACATATCCATATTATAGTCTTCAGTTGAACATTTTAGTTAGGCGAACAATTAGTGTGAGTGAGCTCCGTCCATATTTGGTATATCTTGGGTACATCATTCAGACATCATATGTGTCCCGTCTTTCTCAGAGGAGCCAAAAGTCGCGCGAGTTCGAACCTCAGAAATCACGATTGATTTGAAATTGCATTATAATGTCGAAAAAGATATTATTAGTTCAGGCCTTTCCCTGATATTTGTTCTACCAGTAGGCAAAATCTCCAGTAAAAATATTTAGTGGAAAGGTGAAAATTAAGGAAAGTTTTGAAGCATGTTTTTTGCAGGTTTGAAAAGTTTGCTTTCCAAAATTCTTTGCTCCCCAAAACGATCGATATTAAGCTCCGCCTCTTAACAACCCCTTTGTGCCAAGTTGCAAATCTCGCTGGTGGTCAAGAGTGGCCAGCGCACATCGATATTCTCTAATCCCTATTCAACTACTGACTCAAATGGCCTCCTTTGTTTAAAATAGAACGCTCTTTAGAGTAACGCTGTTGTTGAGACGTGCCCCCGTCGCAGTTTTATTTGTTGCGGTATGGTTTCCTCAATATCGATTAGTCAAACAATAATGAGAGCATGTCCACGGGGAAGCAGACCCCCTTTTGTTAAGTAAAAGTGCTCGCTATTGTATCCCGTGCTCGGTTTGTACTTGAATCCAAGTTTGTCATTCCAAAATCACTTAAAATTTGATTAAATCTTTACATATCTCTACAAAGCATGGATTATATTCAACAATTTGTGGAGGGAAGGTGTAAACCTACATATCTACTGATATGCAAGTTTTCAAGAAAATTGGATAAAGGTTGCTATCACATTCTATTCATGCAAGTGGTTCAAGTATGGCCTGATTAGAAAGCTAATTTCACTCTCGAAACGGATGTAAAACTTCTTGAGCGATTTTCTCTGCATTTTATTTCCAGACCGTTGGAAATTGCCCTTAGAAAAACGTCAATAACTCCGCGTTGCAGAATCACTATGACACACATTTTATATCATATTAAAGCTTAGATAATGCTGATCCAAACTAGATAAAAATCCAGAAAATTATTTATCCGACTTCTGTTTCTTCTGGTTATGACGGGTCACTTACTTACTTATTTTGGTTTACTTTGGTGTTGAGGCTTGAAGCTTCAGCTTATGTGCCCCTCTTTACTGCATTGGATTCGCGTTGGTATGGTCAGTATCAGGCATATTGTTCACTTGAAAAAAAGGTGGAGGTGGAAATAATGGTATTGTCACCTGCGTATATACCCCAAAATACAAACTCCGAACCGTCTTTCATCTGTAGAATTTCAACAGCATTATTTGTTATATACATCTCAAGTGCACTTCGATCTTCAGAAGGATCAGTTTAAAATCTTTCACTATCGGCCTAATAAATCAACTTTTTGTACATACTGAAAGATACATGCCGATCGTGAAATGTGCATGTTAGCACTTTGTGTTCGTCATTGTAGTTTTTCGTAGGGTTGTCCTGCATGTTATATGGGATAAGTCATCAAAGACAGCACGACGCAAAATGGCTTTTGTGTTCGGTTTGGTGGGAAAAACGCTCTTCGTTTTGCTAGCTTTGTCCTTTTATATGAATGTACGAGTATATTCCTTGCATTTAAACTGCACTGAACATACTAATCGTAGAACAACCATCTGCGAATCGTTCGGTAACTTGACTCCTCAAGATATATTGGCGTGGTATAATGAAGATACACAAATTGTTGGACTGTGCTATCCTACAAACTGTAGCAATAAGATATGTAGGAATACTAAGTGCTACGCAGTCCTCCCATATGGTAAATCGTTTCGTATGAACAGTTGTGGCCACTCATGTTTCTCGCTTAAAGTGAAAAAGACGCTCCAAGATTCCATTACATCAAATGAGTATTATCTGATACACATTGATAACGAACAAACGTCCGGAAGGAAAACGGAAGTGCCAGAAGGTAGTACTACCTGGTCAACATGGTCAAGTCCAGCAGAGTCTCCAAGTGACTGCAAATCTAACATCATCACTGTCCTTATTATGTCAATTGCAATTGTTTTTGCCGTTGGGATGCCAGTGTATTTTAACAGAAGAAAACTGTCTTCATGGGCTAAAAGGTATCTTGTCAGAGATCCAACAAGGCGCAATAATTTGGACATGCTGGACAAAAACCTGACACGAAGAAGTCATGGGTTTAGTTCGGCAATGACACGGTCCAGTTCTAAAGTCGATAACCTACATGAATCAAGCAAACCTTCCTTAGCAAAGACAGTGGCTCTGACTAACAACGATGTGGATACATGCTATGCAGATATACATGACGATTCCAGTGAAGAGAAGGTCTATTGTGACGTGAATGATTTCAAGATGGCGCCATGCTCAACAACTGGAGACCTGAGTTTTCTGGATACGTCACCAATGGCTATATCGACTGATTCAGCTGAAAATATTACCCATACATGTGAGAGAAAGGAAAGTTTACCACTAGATGATGATATTTCATATGTGAACAACGTCATCGAATTACATCCTACATGTCCTACGCCAACTAAACTCGATGATGAACAGTGTGATGAAGCTTTTTATGCAGATATCAACTGTCCTGAAAATGGTGCAAGCTCTGTTTTTACTGGTGAAACAGTTACTGACACTAATGAGGAATACAGCTCTCTTGTGCCTCCTGTCTGCATCAATGGCTCACCGTCAAATGTCACAATGCCACCATCCACTACAAAAGATGTTGATTCTCTCGAATACGACCACCTTCAGCGCCAGTGCACGATGAGAAGCTAATATTTCCCGAACACATCGCACAGTCTGTCTCTCCAGATGAAACTGTGACTTGTGCTTCAAACGTATATATACGACTTCTTTTCAGCAGTTGTCAACAAAGACAGCTCATAATTTAATGTCACTATGCCACCACCAACTTCTGTCGATGAACCTTCTCTCCTCTCTGATAGTCTTCAACGTCTCCTCCGAAGTGGAAAGATATCATTTCCTAGAGATGCAGCGAGTTTTATCTCTTCAGATAAATCCGCGAAATATATTTATAATGTTTATCGCGCTCTTCCTGTTCCTGTAGACATCGACGGCTCAGAATCAACAGCAAACCGTTGATCACACATCTTTTGTCTATGATCAGCGTCACGATTCTGGACGAGATGGAAAAGTAACCCTTCCCGAAAACTTCACAAAGTCTGATTCTCCTGACTAACCCGTAACTACTACATTTAATGTTTATGGCTCTCTTTCAGCTCTTATGGACATTAACAGTTCAAAACATAATGACACTTCTATCGACTATGATCACCTTTAACCGCCACGGTCCTGTGCAAGATGGAAAGGCAACATTTCCTGGATACCCAACGGGTTTAGCTTCTTCAGATGTCGTCTTGACTCCTGGTTTTAACTTTTATGGCTCCTTTTTACTTCTTATGGATATCAACGGCTCAGAATCAAATATCGCAATGCCAGAGCCAACTCACGTCGATGACACTTCTCTCCTTTATGATCATCTGCAGCGTAACGGTTCGGAACGAGATGGAAAGTCAATTCTTTATGGAGACGTCACGAGATCCGATTCGTCTGACGAACCCGTAACTACTAATGTTTACGTCTCTTACATATTAAGCAGATATCGATGGGTGCAAAGCCGACGTTACAATGTCAACTTCAAGTTTAATCGATTACAATGTTTCCACACTATGAGACTCACACGCCAACATTTTGTTTAACCTTAACTTCATAATAATAATTACAATTTGTACCAATTTATGCTACTGTACATCAGTTGACATCAGTTCTCGATGCATACTTTTCCTGATTCTTTATACAGATTTTGTTCCGAATAATAACCCTATGATAAACGAAGTAAATGTTTTTATACTGAAATAAAAAAAATACACTCCTTGTTATGTAAGTATTCCGAAGTAAAACTAAGATATGGACTAATAATATTTTAATTCAATTTAAATTTATTTGATAAGACAATACGAAGTACGAAAGTACGGAAGTATTACAAACTACAAAAGACAAGTATAAAGAAAGCAAATAACAAACAATCACAAACACATCAACATGAAATGTATTGCAACCTAAATCAAGGAAAAGTTGGATTGTTTACAATGAAGACGGTATAAAATAAATTCAAATTACTACGCGTTAGAAATGTTATATACAAAATAACAACAATCAAAATAGACCTGTTCGAATTACATTTAACTTTCTATAAATCAATTGCACGGAACATACATGAACATGATTAATAAATGCGGGGTGACAATTACAGTTCAATTTAAAATATTACAAGCCAGCACAAGAAAATAAAATTGAGTTATTAGATTCCCATATTGATCCATATTAATTGTAACTATAGAAATAATGTATTATTGACAGGTAGGAAAGATACCCAATATCATTTTCCAACTTCACTACGGGCAGGTTGTCACATGATAAATTACGTCTTATTCATCATTACGTTTATACCTATGACATCCAAACACAACAAATCACTTACTCACACCATTAATAAAGGATTCAATCTTTTCTCACAGGTAGACAACAACGTGTTTTGTATAAAGGTACTACATCGTCATGGTTTTGTGTACTTTCAGGAATACCACAGGGTAGTGTTTCAGGGCCATGTTTATTTAATTTATTTATTGATGATCTTTTGTATCAAACTCAGTCGCCTTCTGTTTTGTTTGCTGACGATACATTGTTATATAGGCCAATATGTACTCCCCAAGATCAAGAAATTATCCAAGCTGATTTGGATAGTATACACAATTGGTGTTTAATAAATAAAATGCGTATAAATATAAGTAAGTCTAAAGTAATGAGAATTACATGGTCAAAGAATCGAGGCATTCCAAATTATAGTCTTGATTCTAAGCAGCTTGATGTTGTTAGTGAGTATAAGTATCTTGGGGTGATGTTGAATAATAGATTAACTTGGCACACACACGTTGATTATATTCTGAAGAAGGCAAACCGTATGTTAGGTTTCATAATGTCAGTGTGTAAATCACTTTCCCCAGTTTCATTTTTTTCGGTTTATAAATCTCTTGTTATTCCAATATTGGAATATGGTCAGCCTGTGTGGTATTTGCATACAATATTTCTCTCCGATAAAATTGAGGAGATTCAACGCCGTGCCTCTTGTACTGCACTTCGGCAACGTAGACAAGAAATGTCATACGAGGATAGAATGAATATTCTTAAATGGTATCCATTAGAAATGAGAAGAAGATGTTGTTTATATACTTATGTTGTTAAAGCATTGTTCGGGTTGATTAATTGTGATGTGGTTCACGATGCTGTTAAGGTAAATGGTAGATACGTGGACATGGTCAAGTTCATTCACCTCCGGGCACGAACCCAGCGGTTGCATTGCTCAGTCATTCATACTTTCCCGCGCCTATGGGATGAGCTTCCGTTGGATTTGCGATCAGGGGTGGCCATGGACCCCTTGTACACGTGGCTTGCTAGTTTGCGACACCACCTCCAAGATGGTTGATAATTGTGTTTATGCATAAATGTTATCATTGTAATTAGTGTTAGAAGTTCTTGATTTTTTAGTGTTTATTACGATGTTAAAACGTTTGTATACAATTTTTAGCCAGTTGGTTTGTTACCATTTTCACTTAGTAAGTAGCCACTGGAATTGGGACGGAAGGCTTTTGGCCACAGTTATTTAGTTAACTTTTTCCAAGCCCTGGCATTCCAATGGTTACAATTTTTTTTATTTTGTACACTTTTCATTTGTATTTGATTGCCGAATAAAATAATAATAATAATAATAATAATAAGTCCATGCGAAAGAAACCTTGTCACACAACACCTTTCACTGCTACACAATAAAGCTTGCAGCCGGAGGACTGGATTATGGCAAGCCAACGGGGATTCATTTCCATTTACATAATCACTAGTTTACTTCTTTTGGTCATTGGTGTGTATGGATCAAGTGATCCTTTTCATTGCAGTGAGCCAACTACAAAAGCAGACCCAAGTTTGAGTATAATTGTGAAATGTGAAGTACGTGGTCACGACGGTAGTTTTAACATCGGGCGATATACGTTGGTGCAATGGAGCCAATCCGACCAACAAATCGCCATTTGCATCGCCAGAATAGGCTATTTCTCTATTGGCTCGTCGAATGATAATTGCGTATCTCTGTCAACTAACTACCGAGTTTGGCAGTGTGGTCTATACTGCTTTGCATTTTAGGTAAACATCAGCGATGGTTGACTGGACCAGAAGAGCATTATTACGTATCAGTTTTTGGTGGGAATAAAACACTCGCGTTAACTATTCCTGCTAATAATACTGTAGGAGTCAACACATTCCCATCAATCGATAGTCAAATATCGTCTATTCCTTCGGACTTGGATGAGTCGCTCGAAGTACCAGAAAATGAGCAGAATCTTACATTTATGACAGGCCAGGCCAATACAAAAAGACACGATGCACATAATGGAGTCAACGCATTCACATCATCCGATAGTCATATGACGTCCGTTGTTTCCGAATTTCAGACTCATGGGGACGGGACTGGCACAGGCATTGTCAAAGACATCGTTCGGGAGAACAAAATAATTCTCGTTGCATTATTGATTATGAGTTTTCTTATTACAGTTGCTTTGCTTTCACATTTATTTCATAAGAATGCTGCCCGATGCAAGAACTGCATTGTAAATGTATTTGGGAGTAAAACGGAAATCCCTACATTTCAGGAGTCTGCACGAATTGAGATGGTGTCCCGGGTCTATGAGCCACCGGAAACTGATGACGATCCAATGAGCGACATAACAGGTCGCCTTACCCTCGAAGATGACTCCTCTGTCCCAAACAGATGTTGCCCTAGTGAAGAAAGACATTTAGGGACAATGGGCAGAGCCATGGCAGCAGAGGATGGCGATTATGAAGATGTAAGCAACATGCGAGCTTCTGATGATTTGCATTTTGACGTTAATGATATGAACTTGAACCTATCCTCCATATATCTCTATGGAATACATGACAATACAAACCTAGATCAATTATACGATAAGCCATCAACAGTTCAAAAGCCTGCTTCTTTAAAACATAATATTGTCTCTAACGTCACCCACCAACTAGATTCAAACATACGTGAAAAGATGCGTGGAGGTTGTTATCCAGAGGTAAATCTTGCTGATGCAGATGTTGTTGCCTTCTCCCTTGCGAATAGGCCAACAAGTAATGATGATACTAATGTTAATGATGATGATGACACTGTTGTATTATACGACAACCCGCGTTACGATTCCGATAAAAGTACTAAGCCAACCGCCCCAATGACACAGCAATCTGAAGACAACCCAGGTAGTTCCACAGAGAATGGTTATGATCATCTTCGCCGTCCTCATTGCGAACTGCATCTTTCCCTCGATGATCGCCGCTATGAATGTTCAGTTACAGTGGATCAAGACGAATCAAATTAATTAGAGGTGGAAAAGAGCGTTCAGAAAGATGTCCGTGGCGATCTAACGCCGACGATGGGGCCCGACAATTCCAAATTAGAAATGGCGCCCATAGACTCAGGAACCGTTTGACGCTAACGACTACGAACTCAAAACTTCATAACATGTAATCCTCTTTCATGAAAAGCAACATGTACCCATTTTTGCGTGTGTGAATTTGTATTGCTCGTTTCGTTTGTAAAATTCTATACAAATCCTTTCGAATTTAATAAAAGATGAGACTCGTTTGAAATGTATTTGTATGATTATGTTTACTTTCGAATAGCAAAATAAAATGTAATGTCACATAATCTCGTCGAAGGTAGTTCGAAAGGAAAATTTTACAAGTTGTTGATTTGTATATAGATTATTACATTCATTATCAATATCAATTTCGCAAGGACATGTACAATTCACAAAACAATTGTTTCGGTTAGTTATTGTAATAGATTGATATATTGATATAATAATAATAACTGTAGCCTATACTTGTATATCAAAATGATTTTAGGAATTTCTTTGAAATTTTTCCAAACAATCGTACTAAAAAGTGTATCTCACCTTATCGTTAATCATAACAGTGATTGACATTTTCCGTGAATTGTAGTATGAACAGGCAATTAGAGAAGAAGCATTTACAAGAAGGTTCAGTACATCTGGGTTGTACAGGCACAATTATAATGCAGTGAATCATATAAGTCATGAATCCTGAATATCATTACTATATTAAGTTCTTATAGCAACACGTTCTTGTAGTAAAACATAACACAACAAGACAATATTCACTACCATCACGTTCGATGATGTATTCTTTTCTGAATGTTCGTATAGCACGTTTAATATACACGATATATTTGGGCTGCATACGATACGATAAAAATTATTGACTAATAATACATGTAGGAAAAAAAAGATGCTGATTTATTTAAGCGATTAACCTGGTTCATGGAAAGATACGTTTCCCTATTATTATATATGTATATAAATAAGCTCATATAAAATAAACTAATAAGCATTAAGCACGGTTTATACATGTACATGTTTTTAATCTGTTATTAAATGTTTATCGCTATGTATCATGTTGTTCCGTTTATTTTTGTTTTTCGTAACCTGCTTCAATGTTTGATGAAAACAATTTATACCGACCATGCAATTCTCCATGAAGATATTTCTTGAATATATATTCTCGAAAGTTACTTTACTGAAATTATGTTTTAAAGGTGCACTTGTTAAGTGTCAGATATTGCCCAAAATTACATTTGAGAAAGTTTCATCGAAGAAGAACACTGCTATCCTGGTTAAAAAAGCGAACATTTGCGTCAGCTTTTACAACGAATTACTGTATAACAAGTATGAGGTTTATGAACGTTCATTTACGCTCTTGAGCTGAATGATTATCAATGATAGATATCTTCATACTAAAGGGGCATTACAAAAAATTTAACCCTACTTTATTCTTCTCTTACCATAAGCCAAACAACACGGTAGAAGAGAAATGTGGAAGCTCCAAGTAGTTTTTGTGGAGTTAGACACTTTACTGGTTTCACTTTAAATTAATTATGATACTGCTATAGTTCGAACATAATTTGAAACTTCCTTCCAATAAACATTCAACACTAAATATACATTTCTGAAAATCAGCCAATCATATCTAAAGCAGGAAAACCAGTATAAAGTAATGAGCAGTTTGTTATCTTAAACACAGATCTTAAACGTGATAATAATACTCCGAAATTTAATTAACAATGATAGATTATATCTCAAAGAAAAAGCGAGGTCAAACATTTCCTGAAACCTGATATAAATCATTAAAAAAGTACAAGGATTGTCCTTGTCATTATTGATTTATTATGGTTATTTTATTATTGTATCTTGTTTTTATATCGCAGTATCGAACACGCACATATTATTATTATAGTCTTTATGGACTGTTAGGGAGTGAGCTCCATCCAATATTAGGTATATAGGTAACGTACTAAACAACAAAACATGACTAAAATAAACAAATAAACATATAAAGACATCAATGACGGCATGTTTTGTTTTATATACAAGGCAGATATTAACCGGTAACAAATTAAACAAACCTATAGATCAACACTCTTCCATTATCGACAATCTGTGGGGCAGATATTAGACGTAACACTTCATAATCAAGACCATAAAAGCAAAAGAAGAAAAGGAGAATGTTATCTATTATTAAAGGGATCTAGTAACTTTGTAGACATTGTGCGAAAAGTGTTGAGTGGCTGATACAATGTATATTGTTGTTATATGTCCACCGGGTGTTGTGTGAAAATTTAAAGTTAAATGGACATTATATTGCTGAATAATGAGCAAAACTGCAACGTGATATTCGATAACTCATTGCATTCACTTTGTACACGGTTCGGACGGTTCATTGGATAATTTATAATCTAAACACTTCAATCGTAAATAGCTTTTTAACGAAAGGGAAATTTGAAAAACCGAAACCTGTCCAACAACAAGGTATATGGGAACCGCTAAAATTCCAATTTGATTTTGAGGATTTGGACAATATTACTAAATAAGGACAACGGCAATTTTCAGTGACATGTAGATTTAATTATCTATTTTCCATTGTTCCCAACAAATGGTGTTTCTATCGGAGCGATAAGGTATTTTTTGACAATAAGGCAATATATCAACAATAATTACCCGAAACTACTGTCTTAGATAAGATTGAACATTAATCACTCAATTGAGGGCGTGTTAGTTTTACGGATGTTTCCATGAACATTCAAAACGCAACAAACCACTGACTGCCTTACTAAAAACAATTCAATGCGGAAGAAGATTTGTCACACAACGCTGTTACTCCTGAATGAGACGGCTATCAGCAGGAAGACTATAATGATGGCAAGCCGAGGGGTATCAATTCCCATTCGCATTATCACAAGTTTGGTTCTTTTCGTAATCGGTGCGTATGGATTAAGTAATCCATTTCAATGTGATGAGTCAACCGCAATAGAAAACCCAAGTTTAATTACGATTGTGGAATGCAGAGCTAGCAAACACCAAAGTTTTTACACCAGGCCATATACATTTGTGCAATGGAGCCAATCTGGCGAACAGATTGCTATCTGCATTGCCAGAATAGACTATTTACCTACTAGCTCGAATGACAGCTGCATATCGCTTTCCCCGGACTACGTATTTTGGCGGTGTGGCGAGCACTGCTTTGCACTTGGGGTAAAACATCAGCGGTCTTTGACTGGACCCGAAGATAATTATTACATATCACTTTTAGGTAGGAGTCAAACCCTTGCGTTTTCTACTGCTAATGACCATGATGACACAGGAGTATATCCGTCCTTATCGACTGAGAGCCAAATGGCGTCATCTACAAAGTCGAAGTTTACCTCGGCATCAGGTGAAGTGATTACCCCAATAACTTCGGTATCAATGGCCAACTCACCCACACTTCTACATTCCAAATTGCCAGACTTTGGAAAGAACCAAGAAGATCAGTTTACGAGCACAGTAGGGCATAATGAAGAAGAAAGAGAACCACGTTTTCTCGCCAACAAGGGTCAAAGGAACGAAATCATTCTTCTTACGATATTAAGCATGAGTCTGCTTATCATAATTGCCCTGTCAGGTTTCATAGTTTATACAAAATATCACCGAGACAAGAACTGTAGGATTACCGTATCTATGAGAAATCGACCAACAAACCGAGAGTCGATAAGAACCGATGTAATGTCAAGGGATAGCGACCAACCGGAAAACAGTTACAATCTGTTGAGCACTTGTGCTGCCATTAGCGAAAAGGTTAATGGCGTACCATGTAAGCACACAGTTTCCCAACATCATCCTGAACTGTCCACACCAGGACATATATCTCTTGTAGTAACAGAGAACAAACACTCCCAACATGCCCAAGTAGTTTGTATTCCTGATGAAGTTATAACAACAGGTACAACGGGCGGAACCATTCCATCAGGAGAGGGGGGTTATGAATATATTAGCAACATGCGACCAGTTTATAATAGTTTGTATTGTCCCGTCAATGATCTGAAGGTGAACCCATCGTACGCAAGTCCACATGGCAACCCTGAATCAATGTATCCGAAATATGAGGAGACACACTTAGATCAACTTTATTCTAAGCCGTCGTCAACCATGACGAGCACTGGTGGAGAAGAAGCACATGTTGAGGAAACTGGTCATGCAGGTTTATTTCACAATGCCAGGGTCGACCTGCCATCAGGAGATTCGAGAGGTACAGCGTGCAATGATGATGATAATGCCAATGATGAACGTGACATTGTTGTAATTTACGACAACCCGCGCTTACTTACTTCTGCTGAGACTACGGTAAGGCCATCTGCAGATTATCTTGATAGTTCCACAGTGTATGAATATGACCACCTTCGTCGTCCTCGCTGCGAACATTATTGATATTTCTATATACTATTTTTACTTGCATACAAGTGAAGTACCTCATGCAGTACAAATGAATACGATCAGATGGTTAATTGTACATTGATTGCTTCGTGCGAATGAACAATATGATATTTGTCAATATTATTTGATTTTATTATAAGTGCATGTCTTGTAAATAATATATAGCTGTATGTTTTGGTGTATTGAATGAATAACAATAACATAATTATTGAATCATTGTAAAGTTGACAAACATTATATCATCTATGAATGGTTGAAATAATGACAAATATTCCAAGCACATATTATGTATTATGCCAACACTATAGTACATTTATTATAACAGAATACATAAGGTTATGTGACCTGTTTGAATAGTAGTGGTTCATGTAACATCAATAATTATTATGAAGTTTAAAAATATCACACTTTTACATGCATGCAAATACATGTTATATTCCCAGCATAAGATTAACATTATACTTGATAATACGAGTTGTAAAATGCAACATGAACACTTCTAGTCCAGATAACTCAACGAGGACAATGCTTACAACGACTTATTGGTATTATTTGTTTTCTTAAAACGAGAACGAAGAACGTACATTTCGCTATTGTTTGAGGCATGGGTTATTCTTTGCGATTGTACAATGTCTTGTTAATGAAATATTCCCGTATAATTATTTTGATAACTACTGGAAAGTATGGGAATATTGAATTTTCAACATATTGTAAACTATTCAATCGTTGTCACATATTTCGAATTTGAAACAAACAATAATGACACTATTTTGGAGATTAAACATCTAGCCATTAAATTGAAGAAGATGAGACATTTCTCAATAAATGATAGTCATCTGAAAGGGGCTTGTTTTGATGGACGTGGATATTAAACGGAAAGAAAACATACAGCACTTCTTGTAAATATGGCTTTTTGTTAGCTCGATTCATGTTCAGTTTTATCTTTTGATTGTGAATATTTACAATGTTCATACTTGCATAATTGTACAAAGTAATTGATGAGGTTGTATCTCAAAACTTGTTTACCTATTGTCTGGAATGTATTTGAAGTTTGCCGTTTGTTGAATATTTCATATGTGTATTATACCTTTTATTAAATGTTGTAATATTTAACCACTATCAATGCTTTATTTCCATTTATTGTTGTTTCCGCTTAACTACATCGTTCTATCACAATTTTACTGAAAAAAGTTTATTCCGATTCACCATAAAAAATGTAACATTTTCCTGAAAAAAGTCTTCCAATTAGAATGATTAGTCAATCATTAGCCATCAGAAAGATACATTATGTTATATAATAATGATTAGTGTATATTTTTAGAAGAACTCTTAAACACAATGATTAGAAACAGAAAATTAGATAGCAATAATAAACCATTTCTCAAAGAAAGAAGATGGAGGTCAAACCCTACTCAAAACCTGACATAAATAATTATAAAGTACAATATTTGTCATTACTGAGTTTAAGACCATTTTGCAAATTATCAGATATCGTGATAAACTAAAATGCCTCACACAAATCCATTGTAAAAACCTTGCAATTTCCTGGTATCAAATTATACACATAATTGCTATCTGTAAATCCTGATTTTTGCGGAGGCAAATTTAAATGTTTTGAGTCGTGTCATTTCGTTTCATTTAGATTCGATTATTTCCTCTTAAACAACCTAACATGACAAACGTATTTTTGTCTTCGTTTATTTTATTTTATAGAAACAGAAGTGAGGAATCATACAAAAAAACACACTTACGCCTAGATACACACAAGCAAATTATTGACTGGACCCTCTCCCTTTTTAGTAGGGGAGTTAAGCATATCATTTAATTGAAACTGGTTGATATGGTTGAGGTGTCATGAGTTTTTCCTTCGCTTGTACCAATAATTAAAAACACCGGACCGCTTTTCACCTGTTGACTTTAAAACCCCATGATAATAAACATATCAAGTACAAATTCTGTATAACGCTCTGCGAAAGGATAAGTGTAAATATACCTTTCACTATCAGTCTATAAATAAAATAAGTGTCCATACGAGCAAATACATGCAACTCGTAACATTTGCATAATTGCAATTTGTTGTCGTCTTTGTAGTTCTTCGTTTTGAACTGCCTGGTATTTGAGATAAATCCTCAAACACAACACGACGCAAAATGGCTTGTTTGCTCAGTTTTGTGAGAGGATCGCAGTTCTTCGTCTTACTAGCTTTGACCTTTTACAGGAATGCATATTCCTTGAATTTTATCTGCACTGAACAGTCTAATCGAAAGAAAACAATTTGCGAATCGTTCGGTAATTTGACACGTCGAGATATATTGGCGTGGTATAATAAAGATACTAACATTGTTGGAGTGTGCTATCCTACAAGCTGTAACGAAAAGATATGTAGGGATACATGTGCTACAAAACGGCTCCATATGGCCGCTACTATAATATAAGTAGTTATGGCACGTTATGTTTCTTTCTTAAAGTAATAAAGACGCCTCCAGATTTTGTTAAATCAAATCAATACTATCTGATGCACATTGGTGATGAACAAACGTCTGGAAAAAAGACGGAAGTGCCCATGGTGCCAGACAGCACTACCGCCATATCGAGTCTGTCAAAACCTTCCAGTGACGTAAATAAGTTGTCAACACCAAAGCCAACTGAACCAGTAACGCATGTTACAGAGGAGTTGATGCAAACATGTTACTGCGAGTGTAAATGTGACACAAAAAGCATCGATGTGACTATAATGTCAATCGCAATTGTTTTTGCCATTGGCACGCCAGTGTATTTGGGCAGACGAAGACTTAATACATGGGTCAAAAGGTATCTTGTTGGAGATCGAACAGGACGCAATACTGCGGACACGCCGGACCCAAACCTGACACGACGGAGACATGGGTTGTTACGGTTTAGTTCGTTGATGACACGGTCAAGTGTTCTTACGAATCAAGAGTCGATACGAATGGAAATGTCAAGCCCTGTCGAGTCACCAGAAAGCGATGACAGTTACTCGAGGGAGACCACCAATGAGCAGATAGATGAGGCAGCTTGCTTTCACTCTGTGTTGCCACCTATTCCTGCGCCGTTTTCACCTCTAACAGAAAAGGAACGACTCCCTTCAAAAGGTAGCCTCCCTGATAATACACTAGGTGCAACCGGAGGAGTCTCGGTCATAGAAGAAGAGGATTATGAAAATATCGATGATATGCTACAAAATTCTGAGGACATGAAAGATAAACAAATACTACGTATCAGCACGACTGTGGACACTACATCATTCAAGCATGCTGCCATCGATTCGGAGAAATATGCTACCGATATACATCCAGGCAGAAACGATGCAAGGAGAGGTAGGTCCGGAGACAACGGAGTTCGTGAAGCGCTGCATACAGCACCTGACGATCGAGAATGATTTAACTCAATTCAAACGCTCAGACAGGCTATCCGCCCATACAGATTATGCGACGACACCGGCGCCCCTGAAGTTCGAAAACAAGAGGACCAAGTATTTTGTTCGCGTTTATTATTTATATTTCCATGGCTTTATTAGTCATCTCTTTTTACTCTTTTAACACGCTTTTGAGAAATGCAAACGTATCATAGTTTTATATTTGTAGACAGACAGTGTGTGTTATTAAGGTGTCATGATATTCAAATAACATCTGTCCAGCTTTTGCATTTTAGCCACATAACAGTATTGGGAAAGTTAACGAACAAATCTTTATTTATCAAACTAATTGATACATATTTTAAATAAGTATAAAAGAGCTTGTGTGGTTAAATTTGAACCTTATAATCGTTAAATGCAAACGTATTGGAAAAAATCCAATTTATAAATTTGGCGTAAATAGACTGCCTGTCCGCACCTGTCCTAGGCTGGATATATCGACAAGCTCGCATACAGTGAACTAGCATGTTCTTGTACACGTAGCGTATACCCGGTTCCGCACGCGGTTAAATTGAATGTTTGCAACGATCGATTTTAATAAATGCTCAATTAGTCAATTTCTAAGCAGTTTTTGTCAAAATCTTTATATTGACCACTAAGTTATGATATATTCTTTCAAGTGGTAGGTGATGAAAGCATATTTTCATTTAGTGTATGTAGGGCGTTTACCAGTACTGTTATTTCACTTTGATATTGTGCAAAACCATTCCTTGATTATGTTATTTTATGTGTTCTCGTCTAAGATTATTTTGATGAACATCTAACATGATTAATGAAGATACTTGAATAAAGGGATAATTCAAATCAAGTTGTGATGAAATGAATTTTATTGAACCTTTATACTGTACTTCCTGGTCAATACAATAAAATAACTTCCAAACAAATATTGTTTTTAGCAGAAATAAAGAAAGATATTACATATTATATATTGGTATATTTTAACGAGAGGTATATATACAACATATTCAGCAACAGATACTTAGATCACAAATGATATAATTTCAAAGAAAAAGCGAGGCCAACTCCTACTCGAAACCAAACATGGCATTCTAAACTTACACTAGGGATGTCCTTGTCAATATTGAGTTATGATTGATCACCTTTCATACTATTATTGAGAGATACACATCAATAATTGATCAAAGCTAACAATAAATGTGGCATAAGATCATGCGCTCCATAAAGTGGTAGATGTATACTGCCGTCCCATGACAAAAGGAAGCAACTCTGTGGAATGAGTTTATTAGTAAATGAAGAAAATATGTTTTTCTTTCTGACCTCTCAAACATAAAATCCTAATTCCCAGGTATGACATGTTTTATAATGTATTCAGAGAAGGCATTTCGGGTTGATATGTTTTGATTTGTAAAATCATTGTTTTATGCAAATTAAGCAGCATACTTCCTTTGTCACAGTATATCTTAAATATTTGCACGCGTCATCCAATGACAAAAGGAAGCAACTCTTGATAATCTAAGTCAGTATTGTGTGAGTACGTGCGTGAGTGTGTTTGTGTGTGTATCCATGTGTATGTGTGTATATACGTTTGTGTGTATATTTATGTGCAAATATATGTGTATGTATGCGTGTGTGTGAGTGCATGTGAGTATGTGTCAGTGTGTGTATGTGTTAGTGTGTATCTACTCATGTATGTGTATATGTGCGTGTTTGTGTGTGTATGCGTGTGTATATGTGCGTATATTTGCACGTATATATGTCTGTGTGCATATATTTGTGTGTGTTTGTGTGCGTGTGTGTGTGTGTGCGTACGTGTGTGTGTGTGCGCGTGTGTGTGTGTGCGCGTGTGTGTTATGTGCGTTTGTAAGTGTGTGTGTGTGCGTGTGTGTGTGTGTGGCTGTGCCGTGTGCGTGTTTATGTGTGTGAGTGCGTTTGTGTGTAGGTGTGTCTGTGTGTTTGCTTGTGGGTGTGTGTGTATGTGTGTTTGTGCGTGTGTGTGTTTGTTTGCGCGTATGTCTGTATGTGTGCGTATATTTGTGTGTGTGTGTGTGTGTGTGTGTGTGTGTGTGTTTGCATGCGTGTGTCTGTATGTGTGTGTACGTGTATGGTTGTGCATGTGTGTGTGTGTTTGTGTTTGTGTGTGAGTCATTGGCAAAGCCAGGTAAAACAACATTTCATCAAGTTAATCATTTTCTGCAAAATTCCCCACACAAAAGTCTACATGTGGGACAATAATAAACACATAGCATCAGAACTTGTGCTGTGAACAAAAAAGAAAACGTTATATTTTTTATTCATAGTCAGCATTTTGATTGATAAATGAAACGGTTTTTTAATGTATATATATACTTCAAAATACACTAACGTTTCCTTCAGATGTGCAAACAGATCAGCGAATTTCAGCATTTTCTGTATCAATTCTGGTGCAGTGGTTGACAGACATTCAAGGAGAAAAGTGAGCTGCACTTAGGCGCGCTCTGATTGGCTGATTGGGAGATCAATGCACACATGCCACTTCCATGCTGATAGGTGATTGGCTGATTGAGTTGCTTCCTTTTGTCAGTGTTTTATGAGGAAATCTTTAGAGTTGCTTCCTTTTGATATATCTATATTTCGAAAATTAAGTGTCATGTGACCTCAATTTATTCACCATCATGTAGAGCATACAAAAAATACCCCAAATCAAGAAAAAAGGTCGATTTTGATAAATTCAGAGTTGCTTCCTTTTGTCATGGGACGGCAGTATAATGGCGGCATGTTACACAAACATGATGCATACTTAAATTAAAGCGTCATAATTATGATACATGTAATTGAAATAACCTAAACTATAATATTGCGGGGTAGGGTGCGATTTTACCCGGCCGGCTGACAAGATTCGATTCCTACACCGGCGACAAATTTATATCAGGGCGCGCTCAACGACTTGATGTTGATAGCTTACTTCTCAACTTTCTGCCGGAAAAAGTTAAATGTTGATGATAGGACATACCTAGAACAAAAACCCTTTCATGAATGGTAAACCATTTTTATCTGTTCAAGTGTTGGTTGAGATTTTCACTGCTCTGTGTGTGTCCATCGTCCTAATTCGTCTGATTGCCTATCGAGGTTTCATTTTTGTTTCATACCAGTTAAATCTACATTTAATTGCAAGACCGACGCCGAGCACCACTCAAAACCAAATATGGTGCTAGAAAAAGATGACAAGGCTTAGCCTTCAATGTTGTGGAGCTTACGATACAATGAGTCCTGGTTTCGGTATCAAAATCTTGTACTTATTAATAAACATGACACTCAAAAACAACTGCTGATCGATGCAAATAAATATTTAGCGGCGGGCAAAAGTGGGCATTGCCCTATTCGTTGGTTAGGTAAACTAGTTAACTAGTCAGCTATGACCGTTTGGATATTAACATTGCTAAAGGGATAGCTGAGTTTTGGTAAAGATAGTACATTTTTTTTTTGTCAAACCGAATTTTAGTAACCAAAACCCGTACCATTACATTATAAACTAATAGTCATAACTCCACCTGCTTGAAATATACAAAATTACAAATAACTAAGTAAAAATCCTGTTATCATTAGAAAGAGCCGTTTCAACTCAAATGGGCGCTCTCTAAAAAAAACCTCGGTTTCAACCGTCATAAATAAAATGCTGTGCATGTGATGTTTTGTTGAAATAGTGATAAGTGATTAGTAAGAACTATTTAAAAACGTTTTTTGAAAAGAGGAAGCATTTAAAACAAATTTGTAACGGTTGGTTCAAAATAAAATTGTATGCTCGGTACAATGGCTTTTTGTAACCTATGCTTTTGCTTAATTAATTTCGCTTAGTTTCATTTTGATAATTATTTTTCCAATCTTCATAATTGTATGGACACTGACAAAACATGTTTTACTCATTGTATGCAAGGTATTTATCGTTCGTGGCTTTAGCTTGTACAAAAACTGTATGATTCGTATACTATGTATTTTAAAAATTCCGTGTTCTACAACTATCGTACCAAACTATTTATAATTTTTTTTTATCATCTACTTTACTTTCAATTGTTTCATTATATGAACACGTTATTACACTTCCTGGGCAATGAACCAACAATATGAAACACATGATGAACTACAAATCGCTTATGTGTGTCTAAAACAGAAAGAGACACCAACTAAACCATTACTACAAATTTCACCCTTAAATGATTACATGTATTCAAATTTTATAAAATATGATTTGTCAAAAACACAAATTAAAATCTTGACCTAATTTGCCAAAGTTAACATTAATATGCACATGAACTGATTTGGTTACAACTAAATGAGCAATTACAGTAGTATTGTGTATGTTTGAGTTGTTGTAAATAGACATTTTTGCAGCAATCGACCGAGATCTGAAAAGGAGGCCCTTACCCCCGCCCCCCCCCCCCCCCCCCCCCCCACCCCTTCCTCCACATCACCACATTAACATACCTACAACATATTCGGCCTCATTAGGGTTGAGCAGAGATTTCGAAGAAAATAAAATGAAACTGATGTTATAATTAATGAGCTATATCTCAAAGAAAGAGCGAGGCTTTTCCTGGTTGCATTTAGACATGACACCTAAAAAAGTACAAGTTTTGACAATGTTAGTGTTGAGTTATTAAATTATCAGTTTTTATATCAGTAACGAAACTTTTAAACATGCTACTTAAATAACTAAATAACACAAGGAACATGTAGAGAACTTATTATTTTTGGCCTACTTTCGCTAGTACCACTGCAGCTGCATCAGCTACAGTGTGGGGCATGGCCCAAAAACATAATTAATTGCCCTTGAACTTAATTTAATATTTTGTAAATGCAACCATTGACGAAGGCGAAATTGTGTGGGGTATCTCGGCATTAAGTTATTTATAAAACAAGCAAGGGCGTCGATTTTTTCTCGCCATTGGGGGGGATGATTCGTCATTTTTACCATCTCTGGCGAGGGAGCGAAGCGACAACCCAGCAGCGTACCCGGGTTTTCATGGCTGAGGGGGGGGGGGGGGGGGGGGTTAGGGGGCCCCAAAGCTTTTGAATTCAGCTGTTTAGAAATTGGAAGATTATTAAGTGCACATTGCAAGCATCATGTTATGTGCTGGGCTTTGTCCAATATGAACTTTAGCCTAATTGATACATATTTGCAAGCATTCTGATGGAACCGGCCTGAATAGCATCAGTCATGGGATACCCACATTGGGAAGCCTATTGGGGGTCCAGGGGGCGGAGCCCCCGGAAGCTTTGGGATTTGTAATATCCAGATATAAATATGTTGTATATATGTAAATATAGAGTTAACTATTCTTTAGTTAATTGGCTTTTGATTTAGCTGTATAGAGATTAGAAGATTATTAAGTGCACATTGCAAGCTCCTGCTTTGATGAGGGCACTGTCCAAGTATGGATGAATTTTAGTCTGATAGATAAATACTGTCGATTGCAATCATCCTGATGGAACCCTGAAAAGAATAAGTCAATGGATACCTACATTGGAAAGCTTATTGGGGGTCCAGGGGGCGAAGCCCCCGGAAGCTTTGGGATTTTTTATATCCAGAAATACAATTAACTATTGAATAGTTAGCTCAATTTTAGTGAGCGAAGCGCAGACGCACAGTGGGCCAGGATCGCCTGAAAGTTTGCCAAGGGAGAAGTCCTGAATAAAACTATTTAATGAGTACAGGGCTGGGACTGGGTCAAATAACCTTAATGGGAGTTCCAGGGGCGCAGCCCCGGACAATTCTGGATTTGGGCAGTGTAGCATTATCAAAAAGTGGTTTAAAGACGACTATAGTAACAACTTCCATTCATGAGAGGGGGCAAAGCTTCTTAATTCTAATGTTATTATATATTTTTGAACCCCAAATATTGGGGGGGATGATAATACAGGCCATCCCCCCCCCACCTGAAATATTCGGGGGGGGGGGGATATATCCCCCCCACATATTGGACAAAAGAAATACTTGGTCTGCAAGAATTGTCGTGAGATCGGGAAAACATTTGTGCAAGCTAGGTGGAAATGTCTTTATTTTACTTGTTTTCAGGGGCGTCGATCACGGGGGGGGGGGGGGGGGGGGATGGGGGGGATATATCCCCCCCCCCCCCCGTAATCGACGCCCCTGAAAACAAGTAAAATAAAGACATTTCCACCTAGCTTGCACAAATGTTTTCCCGATCTCACGACAATTCTTGCAGACCAAGTATTTCTTTAGGTTTGTTTTTGTTTTATCAAATAAAAACAAGGTTTCAGTTAATGTTTTGGGGTCAAGGGGAAGCCCATACTTATCTGCAATGGATATTCTCTAATACTAGTAATACTAGTAATCGTATATTTTTCTTTGGGGGGAGGGGGGGGGGGCGTTCGTGAAAAGACAGTGTGATTCGAACAATTATACATGGATCGGCGTTACGCTGTCCAAAGTACAACATGTCGCAGTATTATGTAAATATTGTACATAATATATATTGAAATTGGGGGGGGGGGGGGGGGAATCTTTTAAATAAAACCTCATAATAATACATGGACCTACAGTATAAGTTTATTATAAGGTGGAGATATGCAAGGGGTGTGTAATTTTACCCCACTAACAAAAACACCAAGCTGCCCTAAAAAATACCTTGGTCGAAACAACAAACACAACAATATCTGTTATATTACAACGACACTTATCGTTATATTTTGTAGTGGTCATCATACAATGATACTTCACCATTTATAGTTTAACAAATTCAAAAGTGTTCGAAACGAACATAATTATAACGTTCAAGGACTGGCAACTTTTAATGTAATCAATCTTGTCAGTGCGCCATAGCTGGTTTTTGATAAGGAATCGACGTTGGGGGAAATTAGTTTCAACATTCATTGATCTTCGATTCGGTTTACTGGTCGTTTTCTACAGTCTGTTTATTTAATCTCCATTTCTTCCATTTTAATGTTTAGTTTTGTATTGGGTGATTAGAGACAACACCACGCAAACATGGTTTATTCGTATGGTTTGGTGAGAGCAACTCTCTTCGTCTTTATAGTCGTTTTAAGCGTGTGTGAGAATGGATATCCCTTACATTTTCACTGCACCGAAAATAACGACGATGTGCTTCATTGCTGTAAATTGTCGAAGAAATTGATGTCATATCAAGATTTGGCGATGTGGTACAATAAAGATACCGGAGCAATTGGATATTGTTATATCCAAATGTGTACGCCTACATATCTTGGATGTAACGACACAATCTGCTATATCAATGCTCGATATAACGGATACTACAATCTTAGCACCTGTGGCCAATCCTGCTTCTTGCTTGAAATAATAAGAAAGCTCCCAGACTGGATTATATCAGATTTATACACCCTGTCAGATTACAATTATACAAACGCGACCGGAAAACACAAGTACTGTAAGTTGGGAAATAACGCTACCGCATCAACAACTCCTACCGACCTATCTGTTTTATCGTCACCGAACCCAACTGTAATCAAGGTTACAGTAGAGTCGAATCAGTCGACACAATCAAATAACTCTGACTGTAACCGTAACTGTAACCATGGTACCAACACTGGTGTGATTGTTTTGTCTCTTGCTTTCCTCATCACTTTTGCAATATCCATGTACTTTGTTGGACGTGAACTTCACAATTGGGCAACAATACATCTTGCCCGAGATCGAGCACATCACAATAATGTTACTAAAGTGGAAGAACATCTGACAAGAGGACAAGAATCAAGTGACATGCCTGATATGTATATTGACAGACGGTTGCCTTCGGAAAACATTAAACAGCATCCAAACTCAAGACCAATAGACTCCCGTACACTGGGATACGAGAAAAGAGAGGGCCCGAATGATCTACGAACGCAGATGCTACCGTCGTCCTGTCAGTCAGAATTAGCGAAGCGGAAGTGTGCCTCCCTTCCTGGACTGTACAAGAATGCTGATTTCCAGAACCCTTTTGATCCATACTTGGAAGAGGTACAAATCGGTCCTGTTGGAAAAGCGAATTCGTCGGCAGGAATGGGGCAGAGATGTTTGCAAAAGAAAATGTATTCTATTAGCCAAATATCCGATGAACACAATGGACATGTTTATCACACATTCAATTATGAAAATCACCCAGGCAGTACATATGAACAATGTGAAAACTTCAGTTCGCGCGAGAAATATCCGAATCTATGTCCGCCTTTTGAATACCACACTTACTCCAATACGGATATCTCGGAGCAGAAGCAAGGAATCCCCGAACAAAATGGTGAAATATACGATGATAATTCTGTAGCACGCTATCTTCCATCTACCAACGAGGATGACAGCTTCCCTGACGAGAATAGTGAGCATCCAAAAGATCTAAGTTTTAGGATGGCACTGTCCTCTTGCCTAGCAGAACAAGCAAAGCGAAAGTGTGCCTCACTTCCCGGACAGTACAAGAACAGCGCATTTCAGCACCGACCTGACCAATACGTAGACGAGATCCAGATTGGTCCTGTTGGCAAAGCAAATCCATCAACGAGAATTGAGAAGAGAAGCTTGGAAAATGAAATGCCTCCGATCTGTCAAGGCCCTGATATACAATACGAAATCGCTAACCCACGAATCAATTATGAAAATCACCCAGGATGCACAGATGAAGAACGTGGTGACATCAGCTATAACAAGCAACAACCCATACAACATCCTCCTTATAGAAACCACACCTACTCCAATACATATATCTCTGAGCAGAAGCAAGGAATTCCCGAGCACAGTGGGGATATCCACGATGACAATTCTGTCGCACGTCACTTGCCATCTTCCGAAGAGGATGACAGCTTCCGTGACGAGACGAGTGAGCATCCGAAAGATCTAAGTTTTAAGATGGCACAGTCTTCTTGCCTAGCAGAACAGGCGAAACGCAAGTGTGCCTCACTCCCCGGACAGTACAAGAACAGCTCGTTTCAGAACGGACCTGGCCCATACTTAGATGAGATCCAGATTGGTTCTGTTGGCAAAGCGAATTCATCAATGAGAACTGAGAAGAGAAGTTTGGACAATGAAATGCCTCCAATCTGTCAAATGTCTAATGAACAATACGAAATTGCTTACCCACAAATCAACTATGAAAATCATCCAGGCTGCACAAACGAAGGCCGTGGTCATGATGGTGGCAATAGCTCTAACATGCAACCAACCATCCAACATCCTCCTTATGGATGCCACACTTACTCCAATACAAACACTTCGGACCAGGAGCAAGGCACCCTCGATCAAACACGACTTCCCAAGTCTGGTAGAAGCGACGGGACTGCATATGAAGCTATTTCAGCTATGTCGTTTGAGGAGGAAGATAACTCAAGTAGTGCGCAGACATATTTTACATTGTCACCATGCATTGATGATACTCTATATGGCACCTCTATTGCTATTGGCTTACCATCGTCTGATGATTATGCCAGAATCCCTGATATGACATCCCGGCCATCTTTATCTAGCCAGGGCAAGGGGTCTGACTACGACAAGCTTCAACGTCCCGCCAGCGAACGAAAGCTGTAATGTCGGATGAGTACCATGATAACCGTAACGATTTCCGGTACAGAAACTCCATTAAGTGAACATGCAGAATTACAGATATTCTATATTTCATGGCTTGCTCCCTTGTGCCATGTGTATGGCAGTTTGTTAGATTTGTTACGACATTCCTACCCACATATATAGCTAGGGTAAGGGGTCTGAATACGAAAAGCTTGAAATTCTTACTAGCAGACAACTGTGGCGAGGGTCAGTGCCATTATTATGGCCCTAGATAAGTCCTAGAAGTCACCACCGATCACCTACTAATCGTGCCGCATCATAAACCTCTTGATCGTGCCGCCAGTAAATCAACCTCTTGATGAACCTCCTCCACTAGAAAAATCACACGTTTATATGCAAGGGGTATTCTTTAGTAACACAATTAAAGGGATAGTTGAGTTCTGGTTTTTGAGTACAGTACAGTACAGTACAGGTACAGTTTTGATTAAATAAAGTTTATTCTGTCATTAAAATACCGATTTTGATCAAATAAAGTTTATTCTGTCATTAAAATTGTATGTTCTTTCGAATTTGACACTCAGTTTTTCATTATCTCACCAAAAAAATGATTTTGTGTAGCGCCCTCTTTACCAGAACTCAACTTTTCCTTTGATACTAACTATTTTGTATTGATTTCCTTTTCATTAATTTTTTCTATAATTTTATCTTGTTTTGATGGTGACTAGAGTACCAAATATCGCAGTATACATTTATTACATATGCATAATATGTTATTTATAATGCAATGGAAGAAAATCGTCTATACAAAAACCGTATTATTGAGAACTTAAACATTACCGTAGATGTTAACGTAAGGTGGGTTAATATGGGGAGTGTCATTTTCCCAACATATTAAGATCACCAATGACCAAGCCGCCCTAACAAATTTACCGTCTCTGAAACAAAAATCACAACACTGTTTTCTTACACTGACACTCATATTTGTAATGATCATCATACAATAATCCTTAACAATTTAATCTGGGGTTTAACAAATTCAAAAGAGTTCGAAAGGAACATATACTTTTCAAGGACTGTCAATTATATACGTAATTAATCTTGTCAGTGCCATGGCTGGTTTAGAGAAGGAATCGGCGTTAGGGGAAATTAGTTTAAACAATCATACAATCACAATTATCTTCGATTCAAAGCAGGTTTACTGGTGATGTTCTACACCCAGATTATTCTATCTACTTTTGTTCATATAAATGTTTGGTATTTGTAATTCGTGAACGGTTACAGACAGAGGCAACGCCGCGCAAAATGGTTTATTCGTATAGCTTGGTGAGAAAAACTCTCTTCATCTTAGTCGTATTTAGCGTGCATGAGAATGGATATTCTTTGCTGCTTCCTAACTGCACTGAACATAATGTTGATGGACGTACGTGTTGCAGATCGGTTGGGAACTTGACATCTCGAGATGTACTGGCATGGTATAATAACGATACCAACATAATTGGACTGTGTTACCCCAAACAATTTTCGAGGGAAGAGAGTAGTATCGAGTGTTATACAGTGGTTAATTATGGTGACTTCTACAATATCAGCAGTTGCGGCCCATCATGCATATCAATTCGAATTATAAAACCACTCCCGTCTTGGGTTAATTCAAGAGAATACGACCTACTACATATTAATACTTTACAATTCATCACATCAGACTCAAGTTGTATACTTGATAGTAACTTTACCGCATCTACAACTCCTACCGACCTATCTGTTTCATCGCCACCATCCAACATAGTAACCATGGCCACAATGGCAACAAATGAGATACAATCCGGCGTTGGCTCGACATGGCATACCTGGATAAGAAAACACAACGTTTGGACGATTGCTCTTGTTTTGCAATCGGAACGTCACTGTATTTTGTCGGATATATACTGTACAAGTGGGCCAAATGGTTAATGCCGGAAGCGGAACGAGAATCTGTCATATAGACAGGCTGCATGGTTATTCGGGCGTCAAGAGGGTTTGTTAGATGTCAATGCTTGATTATCACTGGAGAATGAGGGACGATTACCTTTGACTACTAAGTAAACTTACATACCTGGCTGACCCTATCAAGACGCCATCTGCGATCCATCAACATCACATGATTCACGAATGATGACAAACACCTTCGTCATCCTTGAACACATCTATCCGTCTACTAGAATCTATGTAAACATTCATAAACAGTACACATGGTACATCGAAACGTATTTAGCGCCGAAAATGTAGAATTAGGCGACTAACAAATGTTTGCAGCCATCCATTGCCCAGGATGAACAATCTTTTGGCTCTAATGACTAATGTATCCTGAGCCAAATCTCTTAACGTGATAGCCTCTAAAACAACGCGCATCATTTAACCCAAGACGGTATCAAGACAAACATTTTTTTTCCGTATACACGGCCGATGGTAATCACTGATGTTGCGCTGAACTCTCGTTGGTGGCGCTATATGGGGATAAATAAGTTCAACACAGTCTATACTAGACTAGAGGTCACGGAACTCTTATCACTGTTTGGGGTAATACATTAGTTGATTTAAACATTGATCACAATTAAGCTATAGTTCATGAATTATTTATTACATTAATAAAAACAACTATGGACAGATGTAAAATATAATGTTAACAGTTATGTTTAGCTACACTTGTACTGGATAAATCAACGAGGACACTAGTTCACAATGGTGTGAATGTTTGTATTTTATTTTCGCCGGATATAGTTTGAAATAAATAAGGAGAAAAACTAAAATATAAATTGCGCTATTGTAAAATAATATCGTTGCTTTATGCTATTTGTATAATATATGTATTAATATTGTTATATCATATGAATAACCTAGAGTAAATTATTTAAATATCTGTACATTTTAAAGGGACTTAGTTAAATTGTCCAAATCCTCAAAAATCCAATTAGAGTTGTATTCGTAATTACAATAAAAACATTGGACAGGTTTTTGTTTTTCAAATTTTCCTTTCGTTAAGAAATATTTACGATTTAAGTGTTCAGATGTGAAGTTATCTACTGGTCCGCCAAAACCGTTTACAAAGTGCATGCAATGAACAAGTGGATATCACTTTGCATTTTTGCTCATTACTCGTCCATAACGTCTATTTAACTTGAACATTTCACACAACACCCAGTGGACATATCATATAACAACAATAGGTCAAGTTCAAGTTCGTTTATTTATTTCAATCTTAAGAACACAAAGTATATAATACATGTATCAATAATATAGATAAAACATTGAAATAGGGAGACTACAACAAAGTTATAAACCTGTAGTCAGTAGCCCCCTTTAACATAAATAGTAAAGCAATATACATTGTTTGAACCACTCATCACTTTTTGCACACGTCAACAAATTTACTAGATCCCTTTAACGAAGTAGACATTTGGATTATGTTGCAAGGGTAATTTGTAACCTTCGTTCTTTTTTACAGTCTGTTAAATTTTGATAATTATACTTAAAATGTTCATAATTGCACGACATTTTACATTAATTGGTGAAATTGTATCTTCAATTATTTTGTATGCATTAATGTCAAAGTACTGACAGTTTGTCGTTTTGAATATGTTGATTTCATACAAGCACCTTATTATTCGTGTATTATGCATTTTACGAAATCCTTGTTGTACAACTATCATAACCATTTTCCAGAAATGTGTTTTATAATTTTTTGTACAAAACTTGTAAGTACAGATCTGTTAATATTCCTGTTAACAGCTAAATTATACATTCATCATGTACATTAACTTTAATATTATTATTATCTGAACACATTATTTCACTTCTTGGTTAATGAACCATAATATGAACCATGAACTCCAACAAAACATTTAACCATGACTAAAACCAAAACAGACAAACAAAGTAAACCATTACTACATACTCAAAGGTACACTTGAGTATTGGTACTTACCGAAATGCCACATGACAGGAAATTGGTTGGTTTTAATTCCATTTGAAAGTTCATTGAATGAAACATATGAAATGAAAATCATTCCCTTCCGGATGCTCTCAAAGTTGTACAATTTGATTTTAAAATATTGTATTTATATATTGTCTAGTCAGACGATATCTTGACTTTTTTAAAAAGTACATATAATGCTTATACACTTCTTTAAACGAACATCGAAAGAGGGTTTTAAACAGTTGTTGATCATATCTCTATTTAATCATTATTTTAACAAAACATTACGTGCACAATTTTGTATGAAAAATGGTTGAAACCAATTAATATTTAGAAAGCGCCATCTTGAGTTGTAACGGCTATTTCTTTATAATGATAACCGGGTTTTTACTTAGTCGTTTGTAATACCGTAGAACACCATCGTCAAGCACCCCCCAAGAACCTATACGCATCTTGCTTTTAAAGACGTTTCTATGAGATTCACCTCCATTATTATCCTCATGAATATTCCTCACCATTATTTGCATTCTTGATTAAAGTTTCCAGTTTGGACAGAGAGCGGGCGCTCTTTAAAAGCAAGATGCATATTGGTGCTTGAGGGTGCTTGACGATGGTGTTCTACGGTATCCCATTCCTTTCGACCATGGCGGAGTTATAACTATTAGTTTGTACTGGAATGGTGCAGGTTTTGGTTAATACAATTCAGTTTGACCAAGATATGATTATAGGGATTCACATGTTCGTTAAATATGATTTTTGAACAACAACAATTATGTATACTTTCTTTGACGTTGATGGACATCTTGGTGCCAATCGGCTGAGATCTGAAAGGGGGCCCTTAACCCCACTCCCTACACACACACACACCACCACAATTATGTTAAAATACCTAACACAATAATGGCCTTACTGGGGTTGAGCAGTGGTTTGGAAACAAATAAACTGAAACTGATGTAATAATTAATGAGCTGTATCTCAAAGTAAGAGCGAGGCAACCTTTTTGTATTAAAAAAATACACCTTAAAAAAGTACAAGTGTTGACCTCGTGAGTGTTGAGTTATTATATCATCAGTTTTTGTTTCACTATAGAAAAATAAGACATGCTACTGATGATTACCACAACGAAAATTGTGTATATGTTTGTATTCAGAAATGACACCTAAAAAGTACAGGTTTTGACCTTGTTAGTACTGATTTATATTATTATAAGTTTTTATTTCAGTATCCCAAACTGTTACACATGCTGCCTCTCAATTACCACACCAACAATTAAGAAAGCTTATTGATATCATTTACCCCCGTTTACCTCACACGGCTGTAGCTAAAGATAGGGGCACGACCCAAAACATTATAATTAATTGCAGGTGAACTTCATGTAATATTCTGGAAACGCACCATTGACAATGGTGATATTTTTTCTGGTATCTTGGCGTTAAGTCCCGTTCTTTATATAACAAGCAAAACGCCAGTATAAATTAAGATGTTCTTACAAACATTTGATTTCCCCATACAAAGTCATCAAACCTCCCTATAAACAAATTGACCACCTCCGAAACAAAACACACAACCAATTCTTTTTTTAATATTTATTACACTGACACTTTTAATTTGTAATGGTCGTCATAACATCCTTCACCGTGCACTCTGGGGTTTGACAATTCAAAAGTGTTCGAAACGAACATATAATTTTCAAAGACTGGTAATTAAAAGCGTAATCAATCTTGTCAGTGCCATTACTGGTTTAGATAAGGAATCGGCGTTAGGGAAATACTAGTTTTAACATTCATTGCATCACAATGATCTTCGATTCAATACACGTTAACTGGCCGTTTTCTGCACTCCTTGTATTTAATCTCCATTTCTTCCGTTTGAATGTTTGGTTTTGTGATAGCTGATTAGAAACAACACGGCGCAAACATGGTTCGCTGGTACAGCCTGGTGAGAAACACTCTCTTCGCTTTAATAGTTTTTAGCATGTGTGAGATTGGACATTCGTCGTATTCTAACCATCAAAACTGCACAGAAGCGAGTGTTGGTGTACATATTTGTATTAGACCGTTTACTAAATACACACCTCTAGATATCCTGGCATGGTACAATACCGATACCAAAATAATTGGAATATGCTACCCTCATGACTCCGCCTGTTATACAGTTGCTCGATATGATGACTACTACAATGTTAGCCGTGTGGGAGAATCATACTTCTTGATCAGAACAATTAAACAACTCCCGGATTGGGTTCAATCAGATGAATACTACCTATTAGATTACCGCGATATACAAACGACAGGAAAACCCCCAGATAGTAAGCAAGAGTCAGCTAACTCTACCTGTAATTTTAGCGAAAACAATGGTATGATTGCTTTGTCTATTGCTTTCGTCATCACTTTGGGTACGTCAATGTACTTTGTTGGACGTAAGGTCCACAAATTAGCAACAATATACCTTGCCCAAGGTCGAGCACACCACAATAATGTTACTAAGGTGGAAGAAAATGTGACAAGAGGACAAGAACTACGTGAAAGACCGGATTTGTCAAATGACCAACAGACGACTTCAGGAAACACAACGAAGCAACCAAAAACCCAGACAACCAGTTCCCGTATAATGGGGTATGAGAAGAAAGAGCGCCCGAAGGATCCAAGAGTCCAAATGTCACCGTCGTCCTGTCAGTCAGAATTGGCGAAGTGGAAGTGTGCCTCCCTTCCTGGGCTGTATAAGAATGCTGATTTCCAGAACCGATTTGATCCTTACTTGGAGGAGGTACAGATCGGTCCTGTCGGACAAGCGAATTCATCAACAGGGATGGAGCATAGAGGCTTGCAAAAGGAAATACCTTCTATTGGCCAAATGTCTGATGAACACAATGGACATGTTAATCACACATTCAACTATGAAAATCACCCAGGCAATACATACGAACAATGTGACAACTTCAGTTCGCGGAAGAAATCGCCAAGCCTATGCAGTCCTACTGAAAGCCATACTTACTCCAATACTGATATCTCGGAGCAGAAGCAAGGAGTCCCTGAGCACGGTGATGAGATTTACGATAATAACTCTGTGACACGCCACCTTCCATCTTCCGAAGAGGATGACATCTTTCCTGACGAGAAGAGTGAGCATCCGAAAGATCTAAGTTTTAAGATGACACTGTCTTCTTGCTTAGCGGAACAAGCAAAACGAAAGTGTGCCTTACTCCCTGGACAGTACAAGAACAGCGCATTTCAGAACCAACCCGACCTATATGTAGAAGAGATACAGATTGGTCCTGTTGGAAAAGCGAAATCATCAACGAGAACGGAGAGGGAAAGCTTGGAAAATGAAATGCCTCCAATCTGTCAAAGGCCTGATAAACCATACGAAATTGCTTACCCACGAATCAACTATGAAAATCACACAGGCTGCACAGATGAAGGAGGTGGTGACATCATCTCTAACAAGCAACCACCCATACAACATCCTCCTTATATAAGCCACACCTATTCCAATACAGATATCTCTGAGCAGAAGCACGGTATCCCCGAGCACAGTGGGGATATCCACGATGACAATTCTGTGGCACGTCACCTGCCATTTCCCGACGAGGATGACAGCTTCCCTGACGAGAAGAGTGAGCATCCGAAGGATCTTAGTTTTAAGATGACACTGTCTTCTTGCCTAGCAGAGCATGCGACACGCAAGTGCGCCTCACTACCTGGACATTACAAGAGTGGCGCCTTTCAGAACCAACCTGACCAATACGTAGAAGAGATCCAGATTGGCCCGGTTGTCAAAGCGGATTCATCAACGAGAACGGAGAAGAAAAATGAAGTGCCTCCGATCTGTCCAGACCCTGATATACAATACGAAATTGCTTACCCAAGTATCAACTATGAAAATCATCCAGGCTGCATAGATGAAGGCCGCGGTGGCATCAAACCACCACTCATCCAACATCCTCCTTATAGAAGCCACGCATACTCCAATACAGACGTTTCGGACCCGGACCAAGGCATCCTCGGTCAAACACAACTTCCCAAGTCTGGTAGAAGCGATAGGACTGCATCTGAAGCTACGGTTGCTATGTCGTTTGAGGAAGAAGACGACTCCAGTAGTCCGCGGACATATTTTACATTGTCACCATGCATTGATGATACTGAAGATGACACGTCTGTTGCACGTAGCTCACCATCGTATGACGGTTATGACAGAATCCCTGATATTATGACACCCGTACCGTCACCTAGCCAGGGTAGGAAGTCTGAATACGACAAACTTCAACGTCCTGCCAGCGAACGAAAGCTGTAATGTTTGGTGAGGTTTGGTAACGTGACAATACACACCATCAATGCACACCATCATCACTGTGGGTCATGATTGACTGCCGTCTGCCGATGTCATGGATTTGTATGGCAGATTCCCTGATTCAGCGACATCCCTACCTTCATCTAGCAAGGGCAAGTGGGTCTGAATATGATCATATTCAACGTCCTGAGAGTAAACGTCAGCTTGTAATGTTTGCTAAGGATCAGTATCGTTGATTAGGCGCGAGGCTTATTAGAAGCCACAACTGAACACATATTCACCGCGCCGCGTGTAGGCCAGGAAACCCGTTAGTGAGCTGGTGAACCTCATTTTGTACGCTGTCACACCATCCGGCCTAGGGTCAATGATGTAACTTCCCGGAGATTCTTCTCCTCCTGCTGGGTTATATCTTCAATGTTTTCTTTCCATCCCTTTCGTAAAATGCCGATTTGTATTTTTTAGGGTGTTTTGATGTAAAAGAACATATTTTGGAAAGTATAATTTCATGATTGCGTTATTATCTGCACAATGTATTGGTTCATTCCTACACAGCAATATGGGTTATTATTTGTAAAGTAAGACGGTGGCACTGCAAATGTTTAATTAAATGTATTTGTTTGTATAAATTTGTTGTGATCCTTGTAATGTTGTCCTCTCGTATAATCTCATTCAACGCAGGAACACCATTCTGGACAACATTTTAAAGGGCAACCCACTGCAGTCAAACTGACCATGCGGTGTATAGACATGAACCAGCTCACATATTAAGCTGGCCTACAGTAGACCGGTTTACTGATGTTTTATATGGATTTTCTTATTTTACCGAAGACCTACATGTACCAATATTGTATAAGAACTCTCGAAAATAAAAAAGGGGAAGCCATTACGTTGAATACATTATATTGGTTGTTGCTCTGTCAATAAAGCCTGATGTATGTTTTTATTTAAGGACTACATTTGTTTTTACAACATGCATTTAGTTTTACATTTACATATGTCACAGATGAAGTATTGTACATGTTTTTTCTGAATTATTAGCGTTTTAATTTTGTGTGGATCCATGTGAAAGAACATTTTTAGTAAATTAGTAAATTAGTTTTAGTGCTTGCACACTTGTAAAATTCGATAAATTGGTCCTTCTTATGCATGTTTCAGGTACCCTATACAACATTATACCGATAAGGTACAGTAGATTGATAGATCGGCTTTCTTTATTGGGAACCATCTGCACGCGATTCAGGTATCACATTAATATTTGCAAAAGCGAGATAAGCATGTTTATTTTTAACAACATTTAATGTACAGTTAGCACTCTGATTGTTATAAAGTTTAAATTAAATATACTCTTCTTGTAAGATAAAGTATAAGAAAATGAACTTGCGTATATATTTAGTTATCATGTTCAAACGGCAGATTCACGAACAAAATTTAAACATTAACTCTACCAAATGTAAGACTTGGCGTTAAGAATTTGTGAATGTAAATTGTAAATAGTAAATTGCAAACATTGTAGACATACTGTAATCAAATTACAAAAAAACTAGAATAGAATAATGCACTTTGGGCAATCCAAAAACAAGGCACCCGGAAATGATAAAATTATGAATATCGGTTTGGATGCACATATTAAATGCAAGTGATAAGCCTACAATATCTCATTCGATCTTAACTGGCTTTCATCTTCGCATAATAGTTCCGTGTTCAAGGAACTGTTTAAACCATGATATTGCGTGTGCGTGTGACGTATGCAGCTGGCGCATTGTGTGGCACGTGTGATTGTTATTTCCGTTATCAATATATGACATACGAATACCATTTAATGAAAGTTATCAGAAAAAGAAGAACATATTTTTCATTAGAAAACACAAGGGAAAAGATACACGTACCATACAGTCACTGGTGTATCTAGGATTTGTTCAAGGGGGCGTTATTTCGTCAGCCAAATTGTTGAGGCGGAGACCATTGGTTAAGAGTCATGTAAGCGGGGGGAGGGGGAGGGGGGGGGGGGTGTCCATATAAAAGTACCTAGAACATTTCCGAGGCCGAGACGAGGACCGGTCAAAAATTGTCGAGGCCGAGACCAAGACTATTGGTGGGGAATCGTTTAAAGGAGGGGGGGGGGGGGGGTGGTAGGGGGTGTCCTTCGAAAATTGTCGAAGCCAAGACCGATAACTACCAACACATCGATAATGATGTTCGAGACCACTGTCATGTGGTAAGGAGGGGGGGGGGGGGGGGGGGTTGACCCCCCTTGGTACGTCTATGCATACAGTACAAACTAGAACAATGGATGGATATTACTACACTAGAAGAAGGAGAATTATACATTATTGTACATTCTGAATAACAGAAGGGGGAAAACATGGACAATGACTTAACAGCTCATATTCAGCCTCGTCGTTGGTCTTTCAGCTGGTCTTTCATGGGGACAGGAACGAAAGCAAATGGATTGAAAAGAGAAATATCCAGATATAAGATAATAACCACCCCTCTTCATTGTGAATAGCGGTCCGTTTGCCTTTATTAAAAGCGACCTCTTTTTCGTTTTATGAATAGCGATCCTTCAGTATATATCAGGGAAATATAACGTTTTTAACAGCGGTCGTTATGTAAAGCGATCATTATACATATTGAGGTATGTTTGTATGTTGGCGTGCGTGTGTTTCTTAGTTAATGTGTGTGCTAAGGCATGTGTATGTGCGTGTGCGTACGTACGAGAGTGTGCGTCGGTTTGTGTGAACGTGTGAGCGCGCATGTCTGTGCGTGCACGTCTGAGTTTAAGTGAGCTATTGCTGATTGTCTATTTTTTACTTACTTTCGTTTCTCTATTTTTAACCCAAATAGTTTTTTTGTTTTCATCTGCTTCGACAACGTGGCTTCCTAAAGGACAATGCAATCCTGACAACTCGTTGTATGCACCATACACCACTAAATATTCTCTAAAAAGTTTAGGTTTAAGAAAACTATGGCTTTTTGAAAATATAGATGTATTTAGTTCTTATGAACAATCTTCCCCTCAATATCCGCACTTCTTACAATGTAGATACTTTGAAATCGAGGTTAAAAACTAATTTGTTTAAGTTAGCCTTTTGTGATAGTTAATGTTTGTTTATACACATGTATGTTTTTAAGTACCTTAACATTTCATTTTGATAATTTGTATGTAAATATATTGTTAAGCGCTTATAGGCTTTTTGCAATTTGCGCTATATAAATATCTATTATTATTATTATTATTATTATTACGTATACTTTAGTTGACGTACACGGATATTTGGGCAGCACGGCCGATATATGAAAGGGGCCCTCACCCCTTCCCCACCACAACGTTAAAAGACCTAACACATTCAGCCTTGTAGGGTTGAGCAGAGATTTCGAAACAAATAAACTGAAACTTATTTAATAATTAATGAACTATATCTTAAAGAAAGAGCGAGGCTATTCCTGATTGTATTTAGACTTGACACGTTAAAAAGTACAAGTTTTGGCCTTGTTAGTGTTGAGTTATTATACTATAAGTTTTTATTTCAGTATCGGAAACTTTTACACATGCTACTGATTAATTAGCACTGCACAACGAAAATTCAAAGGGCTTATTCAAACCATTTGCTCCCTTTTTGCATCATTCGGCTGTAGCCATAGTGAGGGACATGTCCCCAAAACATTGTAATTCATTGCAGGTGAACTTAATTTACTATTCCGGAAACGCACCATTGACGATGGCGATATTGATGTGGGTATCTTGGCGTTAAATCCCGTTCTTTATATAACAAGCAAAAACGAATTTTCCACTGAGCTAGTATAAATTAAGATGTGCTAACATCATTTGGTTTCCCCCCGAATGAGTTACCAAGCCTCCTTAACAAATTTACCATCTGCGAAACAAAACGCACAACACTCTTTTATTACAGTGGCAATTTTAATTTGTAATGGTCATCACACAATAATCTTTTACCATTCACTTTGGAGTTCAAAAGTGATCGAAACGAACATTATAATTTTCAAGGACTGGTAATTTTAAATGTAACCAATCTTGTGAGTGCCATGACTGGTTTAGATAAGGATTCGGTGTTTGGGGGAAATTAATTTCAACATTCATTGAATCACAATGATCTTCGATTCAAAGCAAGTTTACTGGTCGTTACCTACACTCTGTTTATTCAATCTCCATTTCTTCCTTTTTCAAAATGGTTCGTTCGTTTAGCTTGCATGGTGAGAAAAACTCTCTTCGTCTTAGTCGTATTTAGCGTGTATGAGAATGGATATTCTTTGCTGCATCCTAACTGCACTGAACAGAATGTTGATGGACGTTCGTGTTGCAGATTTTTTGGAAACTTGACATCTCAAAATGTACTGGCATGGTATAATGAACATACCAAAATAATTGGACTGTGTTACCCCAAAAATTGTTGGAATCAACAATGCAGTATCGAGTGTTATACAGTTGCTAAATATGGTGGCTTCTACAATATCAGTAGTTGCGGCCCATCATGCATTTCAATTCGAAGAATAAAACTACTCCCGTCTGGGGTTAATTCAAGACAATGCCAAGTTGTATACTTGATAGTAACTTTACCGCATCAACATCTCCTACCGACCTATCTGTTTCATCGTCGGTAACTAATGAGATGAAATCGGCTGGCTCGACATGGCATACCTGGATAAGAAGACACATTGTGTTGACGATTGCTCTTGTTTTTGGGCAATTCCACGCCAAAGTGGACATTTGACCAAAAAATTTACAAGCATTTTTATGATACAAATTTGGTATCAAATCAAAGCTTAAATTCTATATTTTTGGAATTCAATGAGAAAATTTTAGTTTTACATAATTTTAGTTGTTTTTTTATAATAACTTTATAACCATAATTGAACCCCACAAATTTGACATTTTTGTGAAAAAGTGTTTTGATCCTGTGTTTGTTTTATATTTCCCCAGTTAAGCCTAAAAAACATTATTCTGACTCCTGAGATATGACCATTTCGTAAAATAGTAAATTTGTATGATTTATTTGATTTGTTATGCTTCAATGACTTCTTATTTTCAGCCTATGAAAATGTCCTTCCGTTACCGAAAAATCAATATTTTTAATTTTGTGGCTCACATAATTGTTAGAGAGCAGACCAATCTTCAGTGCAAAGCAAGTTCAAGTAGGCCTTCCCATTGCTAACAATTGTATTACTCATTGTTTCTTCGTTAATTAATAAATAACAAAAGAAAATGTCCTTCCGTTACCATACACATGGTAACAGATGGACAAGGTACCTCATATTACATATTATGACAAAATTTATGTTCAAAAATTTGTCTCTCATATATGAAAACCCAAAATAATGAGACAATACCTGCAATGGCCAGCTATCAATGGCGTAGCGTGGTCAGACTAGTAATTTTCTGTGTTTCAACCAATCAGATTTGTGCATTTAGAACATTTGATCTGGCTCACAATTGATTTTATCTCTTTCTGCAACAGGGCCCTTGTACCATGATGCCATTTGTCTGGATTTCTATTGTATGGGGATTAGTAGGTCTATTTAACTGTGGTGAGCCAGGGTGTGAATAGGCTCTGATCATGACTTTGAATAGGTTTTTTTTTAAATACAATACACCCCTATAGAATTCTTGGACATGGGTGTAGGTCTAAAATAATTAAATTTTACATGAAATTTGCAAACTAAAAAGGCTATAGAAAAAGCAAGAAATAACATATCTCCAATTCTTTCATATGTTGTAGAAATTATATCATGCCAAGATTTAAGCAAACAAAATTCTCAAAATTATTTGATCCACGAGGTTAAACGGAAGGTCAAAATCTAATGTCAAAGGTTATCGTAACCAAACTCGCTCATGCATGAACACAAATGGCATAAATGGATTGCACATAACATCCCCAGTCCAATGACACCTTTACAAAATAATTTGACCCAACGGTTAATGGACAATGGCCATTTGAAAAATGGTGCCCACGCCCATTTCTTACAAAACTCCCCCATAAGAATCGACCATAGCGCCAAAACCATTGGGCGGATTGGGCTAAAACTTAAATATTTGCGCTTTTAAAGGTTGAAATATCATACATACCAAATATTAGCAAATTTGAAGGGGGCTGCGATGAAAATTTTCTATTTTTTTAAAGGTGATTTGACATGGAATGACCCTACTGTGTCATATCATACATTAGTCCATTATGTCCTTCCGTTACCGAACATTGGTCCGCTTTGTGTGAAATAACTCAAATATCTGCGGACAAATTTTAATCAAAGAACAAGTAAATTCTTCTTAACCCTTCAGAGAATGAAATGTGTACCCTTAAAATATTTTGTATTATTTAATATCCCAGAGTTTTAGTTGAAACTGATTTGATAACAAAACCTTGTCCATTTTAGTGTCCTTCCGTTACCGACCTCATTTGTATGCATATTCAATATTGTGCGGAGATAAAAAAAAAAAAAAAAATGATGGGACCTTAAAACTGTATGTTTTGGAAGTATTGATATCAAAATAGACTGTTCTAACAACACAAGTATTTAAAAATGTCTTTCTTAAAGTTGACAATTTGTGTCTGAGTGTCCTTCCGTTACCATGGATTGACCATGAATAAGAGCCATTGGAGCATGAAATATAGTAAGAAAAAAATAGAAATGTAAATGCTTGTGATGTCCATATGCTATCTATGATACAAACTCATTTTAGACCACAAAAGAGATGTTTCCTTCTCATAAATGGTCTTTAAATTTCAAAATTTATTTTATTGTACAATTCCAATAGACTTTTCAGAGGTCCTTCCGTTACCGTCCTTCCGTTACCGAACACTGGAGTAATTAATTTCTCATAATTAATATACCAATGTAGATATTTTTCTTAAAAGGTGGTGTTATACTCTGTGAACATAAGGAAATTGACTAGTAGCCAACTTAACATGATAAACCTCGTAACTTCACGGAGATTGGGTCATAACTAAAAAACTTGAAAATCCATGTCCATTTTGGCGTCCTTCCGTTACCGGCCTCATTAGTGTCCATATCTAATTTACATAATGCGGTCAAAATTTTAGAAATAGTGGAAATCAAAGGTGTCCCAACAAGGATCAAAGACATGCCATTTAGAATAAAAAATCAAAAGCAGGATCCTGGAATTATTTGATTGAAGTTCCAAAATTGTGTCTGAATGTCCTTCCGTTACCGTGGAATTGCCCTTTTGCCATCGGGACGTCATTGTACTGTGTCGGATATGTAATGTACAAGTGGGCCAAAGTGTTAATGTCGGAGAGGGAACGCGACGCAGTAATATAGACAGGCTGGTTGGTTAGCCGGGTATCAAGAAGGGATTACATATTAAGATGACAAGGACTGATAAATCACGGGAAATGGATGATGATTAATTGTGAGGGATGATGGATAAATAGGTGAAGAAAATGACCTAACTGGCCCTAAGAAGACTTTATATGCAAGTCATCAACGTCACATGATTCGCCCACTATGTGAATAGGATGAATATGAACACCTTCCTCATCTTTGAACAACATATATTCCTCTTCATTAATCTCTGTAAACATTCACATACATTACTTTGACAATTTGCAACCCTGTAGATGTAGACAAAAGTCGACCAACGAATGTTTGTAGCCATCAATTGCACAATATGAAACATCTCTTGGCTCTAATGACTGTGTTATTCTGAGCCAAATCTTCTAATGTGTTCATCTCTAATATAATGTAAAGCATTATCCCTAGATGATATCCAGACAAATTGTTATTTCGTCTACACTGCTGTTGCGCTGAACTCTCGTTGGCGGCGCTATATGGGAATAATAAGTTCAACACAGTCAATACTGGACTAGAGGCTTTAATCACTGTTTGGAGTAGAACATTAGTGGCTAATGAAATTTGAACTAAATTAAGATATAGATTATGAAAAATAATTACACTAATAAAACAAACATAATTATTAACAGATATGAAATGTAACTTTCACAATATAATGGTTAGCTGTTCTAGTACTGCATACATCAATGAGGACAATTGTTCACAATTTTGTGATTATGTTCGTGTTCTATATTCACCAGAACTATTTTAAGGAGAAACACTAAAATATAAATAGCGCTTTTGTACAATATTTCGTTTATGTTTTGCAATATTATGTATCAATGTGTAATTCGTTTATATATTGCCATAATTATGTATAATGTTATAATGTTATTAAAATGTTATTATTGATATGCAATATGAATACCATTGATATTCCATAAAAATTAGCGTAAATTATTTAAATATCTGAACATCTTCCAAATTTGAATATCAATAAAATATGATTGATCTCTAAAAAAAAAAAAAAAAATGTCTGATTGCCAGAATTTAACATAACTTAGCCAGAATAAGGCTTGAGTTTGCCCGAATATGACACTGATTTGCCCGAATGTGATATGGTCTTGCCCGTTATGCCTAAATTGTAGGTGTTTTTTGCCCGAATATGGTCGTTTTCGTAACTCCAGGGGGCTGCAGCCTCCTAGTCCCCCGCCTCCGACGCCTATGATTATTAGATTTGCAAACTTCATAATTGCATGGAAATATCAATGCACTGATGAAATTGTATATAAAACACGTTTTACGCATTATATGCAAGGTAATAGAGCTTTCAACCAAAAGGCGCTAAATCCACCTTTTCAACTTCCGAGGAAAACAGGTTTCTTTGTCCCACTTTGTACACGTGCCTATAAAAATATGAAAATTGAAGTATCTATATTTCGATTTTGAGTGAGATATTTGTCGTAAAACAGTCAGTCCCACTCTCGCTTTTCCACTATTTTTGAAAATAGCGGAAAAACGCTATTCCTGAACCCCTTCCTGTTATGAATCATGACGTCATACTTAGCTATGCGTGTTGTGTGAATGGGGGAATTCACACTACTATTACAATTGATTTTATGTAATTAATTTTAGCAAATGTTCTGGATAGGTCATCCTAATATTTCATTCGTACCATCAATGATAATTGATCTGCAGATTTGCATTTTTTCTCAATGATCTATCCAGAACATTTGAAGAAAATAGCGTTGGAAATCGTAACTTTGATTTCAGATTTCAAATTGTTGACGGTTTGACTTTTACATAGTCTTTATGGACAGCCGTTTACTTTAAATCGATCGATACAGTGAGCCCGCGGAGGCAGCTAGCTAGCGCAGCGAGCGTTCCGCCCGTCCAGAGCTGCGGCCATGCCGACCCTACCCCGGTAGCTAGGTAGGGCGAGTCGGCTCTATGCATGCCGTACGCGTAACTATACGGGTAGTATACCGTATAGGCTGTACAAAATTATATTTTTGGTCGATCACCGATATTATCGCATGTCACTATCACTAGCTGATCGCCACGATTTATGCGCCATATAGCGACGTCGCGGAGAGAATAGCGGTATATCGACATTTTCAAAATAGTGGAAAAGCGAGAGTGGGCCTGACTGTAAAATGTGGATTACTAGATGGCTACGTACATGTAGATATATCGTTAACTCAACTTTTTATGGAAAGTGGATTTAGCGCCTTTTGGAAGTGAGCTCTTCGTATGTAGAGTTGGTCGTTCTGAATAATTAGCTTGTATATACAATATATTATTCGTACATTGTGCGTTTGATTAAATTCAAGTTGTAAAACTATTCTACCAAATTATTTGTCTCGTTTGTTGTTGCTTTCGCTTCCTTTTATACCATAATTTTGAGGCAATATATTTTTTCGCAGAGCTTGTTATTCGTAATACAGATTATTTAATATTCCTGTAGATAGCTAAATTGTAAATTCATCATGCACATTAATTTCAAAAGTAATATTATTTGAACACACTATTTCACCTCCTGGTCAATGTACCAAAAGATGAAACGTGAACTTCTACAAAACGTTTATTTGTGTCTAAAACAGAAAGATACACAACAAAGTAAATCATAACTACATTTAATCCTAAACATGATAGAAGACATTGTAGAAGACTGAATGGAACCCTGAAAACTACGGTGTATAGGAAGAAGACCCATACGGACCAGTATTTGAATTTCAACTTACACCATGCTTTGAACCACAAACTGTCAGTAGTTAGAACATTAATGGACAGAAAGAATCACGTCATCAACGCAGAGGAGGACAAGTCTAGAGAGGAAGATCATATTCACTCAGCTCTGCGGACCAGCGGGTATCCAGATTCTTCCTTCAAACGGGTAAAAGATGCAATGGGGAAACAAAACACAACACAATCCAAGGCAAAGAAGACTTCAAGCGGTTCACAGACAGTCCCGAAACCATTCGTGGTTCTGCCATATGTTGAAAGGGGTCACGGAAACCGTGGAAAGATACATGCGCCAGGCAGGAGTGGCCACGGCATCGGGACCTCACAGGACCCTCAGACAGCTGCTGGTACACCCCAAGGACAAACAAGACCTCACTGAAACGACTCAAAGAACACAAACAAAATGTAACAACAGTGAAAGGGAAAAGACTTACAAGATCACAAAGGAAAGCATCTTTGACGGAAACAAACAAATCAGCAATCACGGATCATGTAGCGCAATGTAACCATAACATCGATTGGGACAATAGCAAAGTCTTGGACAGATAATCTACCCGCTTTACTAGATGGGTTAAGGAAGCGGTATGGATAAGAAAGACTCAAAACTTGAACAGAGACGAGGGGGGCTACATGCTGAGTTACGTGTGGGACCAGTGTATGGCCGCGCCATCTAGCGGTCAGATTCGGATGTAATTTCTGATGAAGAGCAACGAAGATGTTCGAAACGTCAAGCTAAAACAAGTAAGTTGATTGTGTGAAAATAACATTTTTAGAAGTAACATTTTCACAATTAGATGAATCTTATCAAGGATGATAATATGTATTCACATTTTAGATTTGTATTTAAATATGATCTGTTAACAACATAAATTAGATTGTTTACCTTATTTCAAAAAGTAACATAAATATGCACATGCATGGGCCGATTTTAGATAGATATTTGGGCGGCAATCGGCCGATATCAGAAAGGACCTCCTACCACCACTACGTACAAAGACTTACATATTTGGCCTTATTAGGGTTGTGCAGAGATTTGGAAACAGATTAACTGAAACTGCTGTAATAATTAATCAGCTATTTCTTAAAGAAAGAGCGAGGCCACTGTTTCTATTCAGAAATGACACCTTAAAAGTACAAGTTTTGACCTTGTTAGTGTTAAGTTATCATGTCATTAGTTTTAAGTTCAGTATCGGAAACTTACACTTAGTATTTTTGTATTCAGAAATGACACCTTAAAAAGTACAAGTTTTGACCTTGTCAATGTTGATTTAATAATTATCAGTTTTCATTAAGTATCGGAACTGTTTACACATGCTGCTTATTAATTACCGCAAGATAAATGTAGAGAGCGTATTATTATAACTGACCCCCGTTTGCATCATACGGCTATGTTCATAGTGAGGGGAATGGCCCCCTAAAATTAATTAATTGCAGGTGAACTTCATTTGATATTCTGAAAACGCACCATTGACGTGGCGATATTGTTTGGATATGGGCGTTAAGTCCTGTTCTGAACATAACAAACAAACAAGCTTGTATAAATTAAAATGTTCCAACAACATTTTATTTCCCCGACATAGACACAAAGTCTCCCTTACACATGTACCATATCCGAAACAGGAAACACAACGACATTTTGTTATTACACTGGTAATTTAAATTTTTAATGGTCATCACACAATAATCTTTTACCATTCACTTTGGAGTTCAAAAGTGTTCGAAACAAACACTATATTTTCAAGGACTGGCAATTAAATGTAATGAATCTTGTCAGTGCCATGGCTGGTGTACATGAGAAATCAGCGTTGGAGAAATATTACTTTCAACATTCATTGAATCACAATTCTCTTCGATTCAAAGCAAGTTTACTGGTCGTTATCTACACTCCGTTTATTCTATCTCCATTTCTTCCTTTTTTTCAAAATGGTTCGTTCGTATAGCTTGGTGAGAAAATCTCTCTTGATCCTAGTCGTATTTAGCGTGTATGAGAATGGATATTCTTTGCTGTATCCGAACTGCACTGAACAGAATGCTTATGGACGTACGTGTTGCAGATCGTTTGGGAACTTGACATCTCGAGATGTACTGGCATGGTACAATGACGATACCAAAATAATTGGACTTTGTTACCCGCAAAACTCTTCCAGGAAAGAATTGAGTATCAAGTGTTATACAGTTGCTGCATATGGTAATTTCTACAATATCAGCAGTTGCGGCCCATCATGCCTATCGTTGCGAATAATAAAACCACTCCCGTTTTGGGTTAATTCAAGACAATACCATCTACTACATATTGATACTTTACAATTCATTGAATCAGAATCAAATTGTAGACTTGAAAGTAACTTTACCGCATCAACTCCTACCAACCTGCCCGTTTCATCGTCACCAAACTCAAATGTAACCGATGTTACAATAGAGTCGACTCAGTCGATGCAATCAGCCAACCCTGACTGTAACTATAACGGTAACAACACTGGTGTGATTGTTTTGTCCCTTGCTTTCCTCATCACTTTTGCAACATCCATGTACTTTGTTGGACGTGAACTTCACAAATGGGCAACACTACATCTTGCCCGATGTCGAGGACATCACAATAATGTTATTAACGTGGAAGAACATCTGTCAAGAGGACAAGAATTACGTGAAAGACCGGATTTGTCTATTGACAAACGGACTGCTCCAGGAAAAACAACGAAGCAACCACAAACCCAGACAACCAGTTCCCGTACAATGGGGTATGAGAAAAAAGAGCGCCCGAAGGATCTAAGAGTCCAAATGTTACCATTGTCCCGCCAGTCAGAATTGGCGAAACGCAAGTGTGCCTCCCTTCCTGGGCTGTACAAGAATGATGATTTCCAGAACCCATTTGATCCATACTTAGAAGAGGTACAGATCGGTCCTGTCGGGAAAGCGAATTCATCAACGGTAATGGAGCAGAGAGGCTTGCAAAAGGACATGCCTTCTATTGGCCACATATCCGATGAATACAATGCACATGTTAATCACACATTCAATTATGAAAATCACCCAGACAGTACATATGAACAATGTGAAAACTTCAGATCGCGGAAGAAATCACCAAGCCTATGCATTCCTACTGAATGCCATACTTACTCCAATACTGATATTTCGGAGCAGAAGCAAGGAGTCCCTGAGCACGGTGATGAGATTTACGATAATAACTCTGTGACACGCCACCTTCCATCTTCCGAAGAGGATGGCAGCTTCCCTGACGAGAAGAGTGAGCATCCGAAAGATCTAAGTTTTAAGATGACACTGTCTTCTTGCTTAGCGGAACAAGCAAAAAGAAAGTGTGCCTCACTCCCTTGTCAGTACAAGAACAGCGCATTTCAGAACCAACCCGACCTATATGTAGAAGAGATACAGATTGGTCCTGTTGGCAAAGCGAAATCATCAACGAGAACGGAGAGGAAAAGCTTGGAAAATGAAATGCCTCCAATCTGTCAAAGGCCTGATAAACCATACGAAATTCCTTACCCACGAATCAACTATGAAAATCACACAGGCTGCACAGATGAAGGAGGTGGTGACATCATCTCTAACAAGCAACCACCCATACAACATCCTCCTTATAGAAGCCACACCTATTCCAATACAGATATCTCTGAGCAGAAGCACGGTATCCCCGAGCACAGTGGGGATATCCACGATGACAATTCTGTGGCACGTCACCTGCCATTTCCCGACGAGGATGACAGCTTCCCTGACGAGAAGAGTGAGCATCCGAAGGATCTTAGTTTTAAGATGACACTGTCTTCTTGCCTAGCGGAACAAGCAAAACGAAAGTGTGCCTCACTTCCCGGACAGTACAATAACAGCGCCTTTCAGAACCGACCTGAACTACATGTAGAAAAGATCCAGATTGGTCCTGCTGGCAAAGCGAATTCATCATCGAGAACGGAGAAGCGCAGCTTGGAAAATGAAGTGCCTCCGAGCTGTCAAGGCCCTGATGTTGAATACGAAATTGCTTACCCAAGAATCAACTATGAAAATCATCCAGGCTGCACAAATAAAGGCCGCGGTGGCATCAAGCCACCACTCATCCAACATCCTCCTTATAGAAACCACGATTACTCCAATACAGACGTTTCGGACCAGGACCAAGGCATCCTCGATCAAACACAACTTCTCAAGTCTGGTAGAAGCGATATGACTGCATCTGAAGCTACTGTTGCTATGTCGTTTGAGGAAGAAGACGACTCAAGTAGTCCGCGGACATATTTTACATTGTCACCATGCATTGATGATACTGAAGATGACACGTCTGTTGCACGTAGCTCACCATCGTCTGACGGTTATGACAGAATCCCTGATTTTATGACATCTGTACCGTCACCTAGCCAGGGTAAGGGGTCTGTATACGACAAGCTTCAACGTCCTGCCAGCGAACGAAAGCTGTAATGTTTGGTGAGGTTCAGTGCCATGTGTTTGGTAACAAATGCCACATAGTGACAATACACACCAACTACTCTGTGGGTCATGATTGACTGCCGTCTGCTGATGTCATGGATTTGTATGGCAGATCCCCTGATTCAGCGACATCCCTACCTTCATCTAGCACGGGCAAGTGGGTCTGAATATGATCATCGTCAACGTCTTGCGAGCGAACGACAGCTTGTAATGTTTGATAAGGATCAGTATCACTTATTAGGCGCGAGGCATAGAAGCCACCACTGAACACATATTTACTGCGCCGCGTGTAGGCCCGTTAACCCATTAGTGAGCAGCCTTTTGGTGAACCTCATTTTGTGCGCTGTCACCCTGTCCGGCCTAGGGTCAATGATTTAACTTCTCAAGGATTCTTCTCCTCCTGCTGGGTTATATCTTTGATTTGGTCTTCCCATCCCTTTCGAAAAATACCGATTTGTATATTTATGGTGTTTCGTTGTAAAAAAACATTTAGAAAGTATACTTTCATGATTGTGATCTACTGGTTCATTTCTACAAAGCAATATCGGTTATTATTTACAAAGTAAGACGGTGGCACTGCAAATGTTTAATTATATGTATTTGTTTGTATAGTTCCTTTGAGATCCTTGTTTGCAAGAGTTTACTCGTATAACCTCATTCAACCCATGAACACCATTCTGGACAACATTTTCAAGGGCAACCCACAACAGTCAAAATGACCATGCGGTGTATATAAATGAAGCAGCTCACCTATTAAGCTGGGCAGTAGACCGGTTTACTAATGTTTTATAACTATTTATTGATTCTTATTATCTTACCAAAGACATACATGTACCAGTATTGCATAAGAACTCTCGAATATAACAAGGGGAAGCCATTTCGTTACATATATTGGTTGTTTCTATGTCCGTAAAGCCTGATGCATGTTTTTTTTTGTAAGGACTACATTTGTTATTACAACATGCATTGTTTTACATTTACATATGTCACAGGTGAACTATTGGAAAGGTTGTTTTGCAATTGTGAGAGTTTTAATTTGTTTTGGATCCATGTTAAAGGAACATTAAGTAAAGGCTTGTTAAGTGTTTTTATTAAAAATTGGTTTTAGTGCTTGCATACTTGTTAAATGCGATAAATTGTTCCTTCTTATGCATGTTACGGGTACCCTTTATACCAATTCGATAATGTACAGAAAATTGAGAGATCGGCTTTCATTATCAGGAACCATCTGCACGCGATATAATAATTATACAAATATTTGCAAAACCTAGATTAGCATGTTCATTTTAACAACATTGAATGTACAATTAGCTCCCTGAATGTTATAAAGTTTCAAATAAATATACTCTTCTGTAAGATAAAGTATAAGAAAATAAACTACTTGTGTATATATTTAAATATCATGTTCAAACGGCAGATTAATGAAGGAAATGTAAAAATAAACTCTACCAAATGTAAGACTTAGCGTTAAGAATTCAAGTGAAAGTATCATGCTCGAACGTTGGCTTTGTGAATGTAAATTGTAAATAGTAAATCGTAAACATTGTAGACATACTGTAATCAAATTAGAATGAAACTAGAATAGAAGAATACACTTTGGGTAATCCAAAAAAGGCACCCGGAAATTAATAAGATCTAATAAGCGACAATGATAAATGTATGTATATCGGTTTGGATAATGTGATGCACATAATAAATTCAATTGATAATCATACAATATCTAATTCAATCTTAATTGGCTTTCATCTTCGCATACGTTTATGATTTAAGTTCCGTGTTCAAGGAACTGTTTCAACCATGATATTGCGTGTGAGTATGACGTATGCAGTTGGCGGATTTTATGGCACGTGTGCACGTGTGGTTGGTCGGTACGTCTGATTTCCGTTATCAATATATGACATACGAACATACGAACACACGAACACGTACCATACAGTCACTGGCGTACCCAGGATTTTTCAAGGGGGGATTATTTCGTCAGCCAAATTGTTGAGGCCGAGACCATTGGTAGAGAATCGTGTAAGCGGGGTGTGTGTGTGTGTGTTGGGGGGGGGGGGGGGGGTGGGGTGTCTGTTGAAAATGTTCGAAGCCAAGACCGATAACTACAAACATTTGCGAAGCCGAGACCATCGACAATGATGGTCGAGACCACGAAAATGTGGTCTCGAGACCAGCTACAAGTGGTAAATGGGGGGGGGGGGGGGGGGGTTAACCCCCCCTTAAACAGTCATTTGTTGGTCAAAGGGGGGGGGGGGGGGGGGTTGACCCCCCCCCCCCCCCCTGGGTACGCCAGTACATAATAGAACAATGGATATACATTACTACACTAGAATGAGGATAATTATACAATATTGTAAATTCCAATTAGCAGAAGGGGGAAAACATGGATAATGATTTAACAGCCCATATTCAGCCACGTCGTTGGGATGCAGCTGGTCTTTCATGCGGACAGGAAAGAATAAAAAAAGGATTGAAAAGCGAAATATCCAGATACAAGATAATAACCATCCCTCTTCATTATGGATAGCGGTCCTTATGTCTTTATTAAAAGCGATCCCGTTTTCGTTTCATGAATAGCGATCCTTCAGTATATAGGGAAATATAACGTTATAAATAGCGGCCCCAATGTAAAGCGATCATTATGAATATCGAGGTAACCCCGTTAGTGCATGTATGTTTGTATGTGTGCGTGCAAGTGTTTCTGATGTAATGTGTGTCCTAAGGCATGTGTATGTGCGTGTGCGTACGTATGATAGTGTGTGTGTTTGTTTGTGTGTATGTGTGAGCGCGCATGTCTGTGCGTGCACGTCTGAGTATAAGTGAGCTATTTCTGATTGGCTATTGTTACTTACTTTCGCTTCTCTATTCATGACCAAAATATTTGTGTTTCTTTTCATCTGCTTCAACAAAGTGGCTTCCTAAAGGACAATGCAATCCTGACAACTCGTTGTATGCACTATAAAACACTAAATATGATGAATCGTCTCTGAAAGTCATAGCACGACTGGTCTATAAGAATACTATGGATTTTAAAATATATAAATGTATTTCTACGAGGGACTCAAATTGGCATCACACTCTGGCAAATTTGTGGACTACTCCCCATACGTTTGTACACACAATATCACTTATTTTTCAATTTTCTCAAAATGTATGTTTACCTGTCGTTCTTGCTCAACATATGTTTTGTAGAATACATTTATACACACTATATCATGAGCTGAGGGAACGGAAAAGTGTGACTATGAAGACAAGTAAGAAAATGGGAACATTTATGTACAAAACATATAGGGAGTTAGTCCGCAAATTGTTCAGACTGAGTTGCCAATTTCAGTTGTCCGTATACATAAGTGGACATCCTTATTAAAGAGCCACAGTTTTCTTGTTTTTTACCCGATTATGCTCCTACTTTCAGAGATTATTCCCCATAATCTTTTAGAGCGAAATATGCTAATCAACTAAAAAAAGGTATATGGATATTAAATGTTCTCAATCCTTGTATAGGGGAATTAAATATGCATGGACATCAGTGATTATAGCAAGGATATATAAATAAACTTTTTGCAAAACAACAGTGTGCTGGAGCTGGTAGCTTTGTCAGGGGAGCAATTGCCGCTGGAATATTTTTGACGGAGTAGTCGGTTGGAGATATCTCGTCAGTGGAGAATTGTCAGCAGAGAATAATCTAGTTGGCGAGGCCCTTGATGGCAGAGCTATTGTCGACGGTGGCGATCTGTTAGTGGAGCATTTGTCCTGGATAAAATACCAGGGGGTATGATTTGCCCTTTAATAACCTAATGTCGTACAGGCGCCAATATGATAAATGGATCACATTTAATTGAACCCCTATAAATAATTATATTATCTCGCCAAGATGTACAACTCCGCTCATTTATCATTCTCAGTAAAAGAACCGAAAGAGCTATTTAGTTATTCCATGCTATATGCTGAACATGGTGGTAAAGGTATTATACGGATCACTATCATTCTCATGAGGAAATGAAACTCCTCCTCACGGGAATAATACAACATGATTTCATGACTTTTCGGTTGCGTTCGATACTATCGACCATGATCACATTTTGTCATCGATTAACATAACGCTACGGCATCAGGGACATTGTTCTTCAGTGGTTCCGTTCATATCTTCAAAATCGAACTCAATCTGTTATCATCAGTAATGTCAACTCGGACTCTCATAACCTTTGGTGCGGTGTGCCTCAAGGCTCTGTGGCAGGACCCTTAAAATTCATCCTTTTTAGTGCTCCACTCCATGATGTAATCTCTGCTCATGGTGTTCCCTGTATGTGTTACGCAAATGACACCCAACTTTATCTCACCTTTAACCCTGCAGATGCTGCAACTGCCGTCTCAAAGATTGAAGCCTGCATTCAGGACGTTAAATCATGGGCTGTACAGAATAAACTCGTCTTTAATGACTCTAAGACTGAAATAATTTACTTTAGCTCCCGTTTCACACACAACATGACCCACCTCCGACATTTAATGTTGGCACATCTCACATTCTACCCTCTTTAGTTAGATTTTTTTTAATGGATTCTTCATTGAATATGACACATTAGATTGATAATGTTTGTAAAAGTGCCTTCATAGCTTTTAGGAAAAAAGGAAAATAGGAACAATTCGTAGGTAACTTGATCATAACACCACTATCCGCCTAGTTCATGCACTAATTACATCACGACTTTATTGTTGTAACTCTTTTCTTTATGGACTCCATGATAAGAACCTAACAAAATTGCAACGTGTACAAAATACTGCTGCTCGCCTTGTTTCTTGTGTTTCCCGCTCTCATCACATTACACCAATCTTACACAATCTACACTGGCTCCCAATCAACTTTCGTATTATCTATACAAATCCTTCTCATTACTTTCAGAGCCAATTATGGACTCGCTCCTACCTACTTAACACATCTAATTCACCACTACACTCCCACTCGAACATTGCGATCATCTACTCAGTCACTCTTGGAATTCACACAACGAATTAGCTCTAAATACTATGGTGAAAGATCCTTTTCTTATGCTGCTTCCTTTCTATGGAACAATCTTCCCCTCAATATCCGCACTTCTTACAATGTAGATACTTTGAAATCGAGGTTAAAAACTAATTTGTTTAAGTTAGCCTTTTGTGATAGTTAATGTTTTTTTTATACACATGTATGTTTTTAAGTACCTTAACATTTCATTTTGATAATTTGTATGTAAATATATTGTTAAGCGCTTAGAGGCTTTTTGCAATTTGCGCTATATAAATATCTATTATTATTATTATTATTATTACGTATACTTTAGTTGACGTACACGGATATTTGGGCAGCACGGCCGAGATATGAAAGGGGCCCTCACCCCTTCCCCACCACAACGTTAAAAGACCTAACACATTCAGCCTTGTAGGGTTGAGCAGAGATTTCGAAACAAATAAACTGAAACTTATTTAATAATTAATGAACTAAACCCCTCAAAAAAAGTTCGGAAACTCAACTTTGATCGAATATATCACTCTTATTGTCAAATTTTCTTTTTTTCTTTTAGTGTCATTGCAATGCATGATGATTTTCCTTTAAAATGGTACATTATTTGTCATTTATTTCAAATCAGGGAATACGCAGTGCGTTTCAGAATGGAGGAAGGTCAGATGTCAAATGTCGCAAAATGGGCCGAAAGTATTCAATTGGGAAATTTGACTCTTGTGTCGTATTTTTTAAGGTTCAAGTTGTATCGAAGATTGTAGCGTGTTCAAAGGATTTAAACTTATCAAATTTGGTATCATTTTAAAGCCCATGTGTCTATCTTTTCAATACAATTATGTCCGTAACAATTTTATTAACAGGTTAAGTATGGTACAGCTGAATATGGGGAGGGCCGAAAGTGAAATGTTGCAAAATTTTGTGAAATTGAAGGCGTTGCATGGGAAACGACTATTGGAGGAGATGTTTTGGGGTTTTACATTGCATAATCATCAGTAAATTTAACATCATGTGAAAGCGTGTTTATTTTTCCTTAAAATCATGTCTCACCTGTAATAATTATGCTATTGGGGTGTGTGCAGTAAAACCGGATATGAGGGTCTATTAATGCTATGAATTTAAGACCGTGGCTTCTTGTTTCAAGATTCCGGTAAGATATTGTTGTATTAATCATAACTCTATCATCATTCCGTGTTTCACTATCGGAAAGCTCTTTAATTTATCTTTAATATGATATCTCATTTGCAATGAGTATGCTGAATGTGAGTGTGCAGTACAGGAAACTCACAAACTTGATGTATTGAAAATGCATCAAATTTCTCTAAACCTACGCAAACTGGCCAAAACTGGCATATTAGCGCCCTCTTTGACCGTGTAGGTATGCCCTTATTACCACGTATCAAATGGTAGAAGTTCGACATTGCAGCGTGTCATTTTGAGTCCCATACATTTAGAGGTACTACACACACCTAAATCACATAACCACTTTGAATGGGGCATTATTTTTTTGACAAATTAACACGCTTCAACATGATGTTGAATTTCATAATGATTATGTAAAGTAAAGTACTAAAATATCCCCACAAAAAGTCATTTTTGGATGCAACGCCTTCAATTTCACACAATCAAATGCATTTTGTTTACATTTTGATGTCGATCTTCCCCAATATTCACCTTTATTGTGCCTACCCGGCTTTCCTAATCATTCCAAGTGAGGTGTCATTGGAAAGATAATTAAACAGGCCTTTTCTGATACCGTATTCAACAGCATCTCTTCATTGTCAAGATATCCATCGTCGAAAGAATTTGAACTTGAGACAGACCGTGATATGGGTGTCGGACCTTCCAACTGAAGTTTTTTGGCGCCATTTGTGACATTTCACTTCTGACATTCCCCCATTCTCAAAAATACTGCGCATACCTCGTGCTCGTGATGCTTACGAATTTGGTATCATTTTAAAGAAGTATACACACTCTTTCAAATGATACCAAATATAACCATTATGATTTCATAAGAACATAGATATAATCGATCAAACTTGAGTTTCCGAACTTTTTTTGAGGGGTTTATATCTTAAAGAAAGAGCGAGGCTATTCCTGATTGTATTCAGACTTGACACGTTAATAAGTACAAGTTTTGGCCTTGTTAATGTTGAGTTATTATACTATAAGTTTGTATTTCAGTATCGGAAACTTTTACACATGCTACTGATTAATTAGCACTGCACAACGAACATTCAAAGGGCTTATTCAAACCATTTGCTCCCTTTTTGCATCATTCGGCTGTAGCCATAGTGAGGGACATGTCCCCAAAACATTGTAATTCATTGCAGGTGAACTTCATTTAATATTCCGGAAACGCACCATTGACGATGGCGATATTGCTGTGGGTATCTTGGCGTTAAGTCCCGTTCTTTAATATAACAAGCAAAAACGAATTTTCCACTGAGCTAGTATTAATTAAGATGTGCTAACATCATTTGGTTTCCCCCCGAATGAGTTACCAACAGAATGTTGATGGACGTTCGTGTTGCAGATTTTTGGGGAACTTGACATCTCAAAATGTACTGGCATGGTATAATGAACATACCAAAATAATTGGACTGTGTTACCCCAAAAATTGTTGGAATCAACAATGCAGTATCGAGTGTTATACAGTTGTTAAATATGGTGGCTTCTACAATATCAGCAGTTGCGGCCCATCATGCATTTCAATTCGAATACTAAAACCACTCCCATCTTGGGTTAATTCAAGACAATACGACCTACTACATATTAATACTTTACAATTCATCACATCAGACTCAAGTTGTATACTTGATAGTAACTTTACCGCATCAACATCTCCTACCGACCTATCTGTTTCATCGTCGGTAACTAATGAGATGAAATCGGCTGGCTCGACATGGCATACCTGGATAAGAAGACACATTGTGTTGACGATTGCCCTTGTTTTTGCCATCGAGACATCATTGTACTGTGTCGGATATGTAATGTACAAGTGGGCCAAAGTGTTAATGTCGGAGAGGGAACGCGACGCAGTAATATATACAGGCTGGTTGGTTAGCAGGGTGTCAAGAAGGGATTACATATAAAGATGACAAGGACTGATAAATCACGGGAAATGGATGATGATTAATTGTGAGGGATGATGGATAAATAGGTGAAGAAAATGACCTAACTGGCCCTCAGAAGACTTTATATGCAAGTCATCAACGTCACATGATTCGCCCACTATGTGAATAGGATGAATATGAAGACCTTCCTCATCTTTGAACAACATATATTCCTCTTCATTAATCTCTGTTAACATTCACATACATTACTTCGACAATTTGTAACGCTGTAGATGTAGACAAAAGTCGACCAACGAATTGCCCAATATGAAACATCTTTTGGCTCTAATGACTCATTTATTCTGAGCCAAATCTTCTAATGTGTTAATCTCTAATATAATGTAAAGCATTATCCCTAGATGATATCCAGACAAAATGTTATTTCGTCTACACTGCTGTTGCGCTGAAATCTCGTTGGTGGCGCTATATGGGAATAAAAAGTTCAACCCAGTCAATACTGGACTAGAGGCTTTAATCACTGTTTGGAGTAGAACATTATAGTGGCTAATGAAATTTGAACTAAATTAAGATATAGATTATGAAAAATAATTGCAATAATAAAACAAACATAATTATTAACATATATGAAATGTAACTTTCACAATATAATGGTTAGCTGTACTAGTACTGCATACATCAATGAGGACAATTGTTCACAATTTTGTGATTATGTTCGTGTTCTATATTCACCAGAACTATTTTAAGGAGAAACACTAACATATAAATAGCGCTTTTGTACAATATTTCGTTTATGTTTTGCAATATTATGTATCAATGTGTAATTCGTTTATATATTGCCATAATTATGTATAATGTTATAATGTTATCAAAATGTTATTATTGATATGCAATATTAATACCATTGATATTCCATACAAATTAGCGTAAATTATTTAAATATCTGAACATCTTCCAAATTTGAATATCAATAAAATATGATTGATCTCTAAAAAAAAAAAAAAAAATGTCTGATTGCCAGAATGTAACATAACTTAGCCAGAATAAGGCATGAGTTTGCACGGATATGACACTGATTTGCCCGAATGTGACATGGTCTTGCCCGAATATGACACGTTATGCCTACATTGTAGGTGTTTTTTGCCCGACTATGGTAGTTTTCGTAACTTCAGGGGATGCAGCCCCCTAGCCCCCGCCTCCCACGCCTATGATTATTAGATTTGCAAACTTCATAATTGCATGGAAATAGCAATGCACTTATGAAATTGTATATAAAACACGTTTTACGCATTGTATGCAAGGTAATAGAGCTTTCAACCAAAAGGCGCTAAATTCACCTTTTCAACTTCCGAGGAAAACAGGTTTCTTTATCCCACTTTGAGTGAGATATTTGTTGTAAAATGTGGATTCCTAAATGGCCACGTACATGTAGAGTTGGTCGTTCTGAATAATTAGCTTGTATATACAATATATTATTCGTACATTGTGCATTTTATTAAATTCAAGCTGTAAAACTATTCTACCAAATTATTTGTCTCGTTTGTTGTTGCTTTCGCTTCCTAATAATTTTGAGTCAATATATTTTTTCGCAGAGCTTGTTATTCGTAATACAGATTATTTAATATTCCTGTAGATAGCTCAATTGTAAATTCATCATGCACATTAATTTAAAAAGTATTATTATTTGAACACACTATTTCACCTCCTGGTCAATGTACCAAAAGATGAAACGTGAACTTCTACAAAACGTTTATTTGTGTCTAAAACAGAAAGATACACAACAAAGTAAATCATAACTACATTTAATCCTAAACATGATAGAAGACATTGTAGAAGACATAATGACCCTGAAAACTACGGTGTATAGGAAGAAGACCCATACGGACCAGTATTTGAATTTCAACTTACACCATGCTTTGAACCACAATCTGTCAGTAGTTTGAACATTAATGGACAGAAAGAATCATGTCATCAACGCAGAGGAGGGCAAGTCTAGAGACTGAGGAAGATCATATTCACTCAGCTCTGCGGACCTGCGGGTATCCAGATTGGTCCTTCAAACGGGTAAAAGATGCAATTGGGAAACCAAACACAACACATTCCAAGGCAAAGAAGACTTCAAGCGGTTCACAGACAGTCCCGAAACCATTCGCGGTTCTGCCATATGTTGAAAGGGGTCACGGAAACCGTGGAAAGGTACATGCGCCAGGCAGGAGTGGCCACGGCATCGGGACCGCACAGGACCCTCAGACAGCTGCTGGTACACCCCAAAGACAAACAAGACCTCACTGAAACGACAGACTGTGTGTACAAGATCCCTTGTGCTAATTGCGATAGGGCATACGTAGGAGAGACGGGTAGGAAATTCGGTGTAAGACTCAAAGAACACACACAGAGATGTAACAACAGTGAAAGAGAAAAGACTTACAAGATCACAAAGGAAAGCATCTTTGACTGAAACAAACAAATCAGAAATCACGGATCATGTAGCGCAATGTAACCATAACATCGATTGGGACAATAGCAAAGTCTTGGACAGAGAATCTACCCGCTTTACCAGATGTGTTAAAAGCGGTATGGATAAGAAATACTCAAAATATGAACAGAGACGAGGGGGGCTACATGCTGAGTCACATATGGGACCAGTGTCTGACCGCGCCATCTAGCGGTCAGACTCGGATGTAATTTCTGATGAAGAACAACGAAGATGTTCGAAAAGTCAAGCTAAAACAAGTAAGTTGATTGTGTGAAAATAAATTTTTTTTAAGTAACAATTTCACAATCAGATGAATCTTATCAAGGATGATAATATGTATTTACATTTAAGATTTGTATTTAAGGGGCCCAGTAGGGTATTATTTGCCATTTTCGCGCACTTTCACGGAATCATGAATATCTTTCAAACTATTGAAGCTACCCCCTACAAACCATATACTGCTGGAAAGCTGAGAATGTATTGAAAAATATATTGAAAAAAAAAATTAAATTGACATGCCATCATTCAAATCGCATCTTCTAAAAATTGTAGGGGTATTCATCTTTGTTAATGTAAACATAGAAACTAAAATGATAGACCAACAAACCTATGATGGCTTTTTCTAATATTCATCCATCTTCTTAGTGAAATCAAAATTTCAAAAAAAATCAGAAATGGGACACATAACATAACATAATTTTTTTTTCTGTAGAGATACCTCTAAAAGCCATCATTATTCTCTTCATCTCAGAAAAATGAACAATCTCTCCAAATTTCATTGAATTTGAGTGAATACTTTTTGAGTTTTTAGAATTTTAGTCTTAAAAATCTGATTTTCGGCAAATGAGCTTGAAAAGTCATATACAATATTGATATTTGTTTGATAAATGTGACATGAATAAATAGAGGAAAATAGTGGGATAAATAGTCGGAAGTTGGTTCAATGGAAGTTTAGGGCATGTTAATCACCTATAAACTGCCATGTTTATTTTCTGCATGACAAAAGATGTTGCTGCTTCACTCTAAAAAAAGAGAAAACCTATTTGGATGGTAACATTTTTGATTTGGGACATTTTGATTTGGTCTATTTATGAAAAGTACAATTAAAAATCTCCAATCTTAGCCAGAAAATAATCACTTTCGGCCCCCAAACAGTACAACATTGATAACGAAATCCTTAATTTGCCCTTTTAATAGCTACCCTCTACCCCACAATGTATACATTTTCTTAAAGCTTAGAATCCATGGATCATTTTAAGATAAAAATCTCCATTTTGATGAAACAAAAGTTGAATACCCCACTGGGCCCCTTAAATATGATCTGTTAACAACATAAATTTAATTGTTTATCTTATTTCAAAAAGTAACATAAATATGCACATGGACCGATTTTTGTTAGAACAAAAATTCAAAATGACAATGGTATAATGTATAGTTTAATTGACGTACATAGACATTTGGGCGGCAATCGGCCGATATCAGAAAGGACCACCCACCTCCACCACGTAAAAAGACTTACATATTTGGCCTTATTAGGGTTGTGCAGAGATTTGGAAACAAATGAACTGAAACTGCTGTAATAATTAATCAGCTATTTCTTAAAGAAAGAGCGAGGCCACTGTTTCTATTCAGAAATGACACCTTAAAAGTACAAGTTTTGACCTTGTTAGTGTTGAGTTATCATGCCATTAGTTTTTAGTTCAGTATCGGAAACTTACACTTAGTATTTTTGCATTCAGAAATGAAACCTTAAAAAGTACAAGTTTTGACCTTTGTCAATGTTGATTTCAGTTTTCATTTAGGTATCGGAACTTTTTGCACATGCTGCTTATCAACTACCGCAAGAAAATTTTAGAGAGCGTATCATTATAACGGACCCCCGTATGCATTATACGGCTATGTTCATAGTGAGGGGAAAGCCCCCCTAAAATTATAATGAATTGCAAGTGAACTTCATTTGATATTCTGAAAACGCACCATTGACGTGGCGATATTGTTTGGATATGTTCTGTACATAACAAGCAAACAAGCTAGTATAAATTAAAATGTGCTAACAACATTTTATTTCCCCGACATAGTCACAAGGTCTCCCTTACAAATGGTCCATCTCCAAAACAGGAAACACAACGACATTTTGTTATTACACTGGCAATTTTCATTTTTAATGGTCATCACATAAAAATCTTTTAACATACACTTCAGAGTTCAAAAGTGTTCGAAACGAACATTATAATTTTCAAGGACTGGCTATTAAAGGGGTAGTTTAGTTTTGGTAGAGAGGGCGCTGCACATCACAATTTTGTTGTGAGGTAATGCAAAACTGAGTGTCGAATTTGAGAGAACATACAATTTTAATCGCAGAATAAACTTTATTTGGTCAAAATCGACCCAGAAACGGCTGATTTCAAAATAAAACATCACATGCATAATTTTGTATGAAAAATGGTGGAAACCAATGCCTTTTTAAAAAGTGCCCTCTTGTGTTTTAATGGCTCTTTTTGAATGATAACAGGCTTTTTACTTAGTCGTTTGTAATTTTGTATATCTTTCGAGCATGGTGGAGTTATTACTATTAGTTTATAATGTAACTGTGCAGATTTTGGCTACTAAAGTTCAGCCTTAACAAAACTAAACTACCCCTTTAAATGTAATCAATTTTGTCAGTGCCATGGCTGGTTTACATAAGGAATCAGCGTTGGAGAAATATTACTTTCAACATTCATTGAATCACAATGATCTTCGATTCAAAGCAAGTTTACTGGTCGTTATCTACACTCCGTTTATTCAATCTCCATTTCTTCCTTTTTCAAAATGGTTCGTTCGTTTAGCTTGGTGAGAAAAACTCTCTTCGTCTTAGTCGTATTTAGCGTGTATGAGAATGGATATTCTGTTATGCATCCTGACTGCATTGAACAGAATGGTGATGGACGTGCGTGTTGCAGATCGTTTAGGAACTTGACATCTCGAGATGTACTGGCATGGTATAATAACGATACCAACATAATTGGACTGTGTTACCCCAAACAATGCTCGAGAGAAGAATGTAGTATCGAGTGTTATACAGTGGTTAATTATGGTGACTTCTACAATATCAGCAGTTGCGCTGCCGTCCCAAGGAAAAAGGCAGTATCTACACGATTCAGCGTTTTCTAGAAACTGAGATATTGACCCTTTTGTGTTTTTGCCACAGCCGCTCGGAAATAATAAACTTGTGAAGATATCTTAAGTGTGTGATTAAAGGCTATATAGGTGTCTATTTTTCTTCATACATGAACAATTGAATTTTCCGTTTAATTTTGAGATTTTCATGAAAATGTAGATACTTTGGGAAAATCCATGGTTCGTGACCGATTTCCCCAAGGAAAAAAGCAGTATCTACATAGAAATTCGGAGGGTGTTAAATTATGCCTTACGTTATGGATAAAACAATCGAATATGTTTCGGATATATTCTGTATGTACTATTAACATACTTTAAAGGGAAAAAAGTTTGATTAATTAAAAAGCGCCCTCTCTAGGCGAGTCACACTTTTCTTTAAAAAGGGACTTATTGGCCCATATTTCCGCAATGAAAGAAAATACGAAGCATGAATTGTATTCATTAACCACGCATAAATGATTGTTTATACATTTGTTATAAAAGAGTATAAGTTAGAGTTAAAACAAAACTTTGAAATGATAAAGAGCACCCTCTCTTATCAAGTTACTTTAAATATGGAATAATGCATGTTACATGCTCCCAACACGGTGCGTGATCGATTTCCCTAAGGAAAAACGCAGTATCTACATAGAAATTTGGAGGGTGATGAATTATGCCTTATGTTATGGATAATACAATTCTTACTAATCCATGCTGGCACTGAAGAGCTTAATTTAGTAGAAGATTAGGACTGCATTACTGTACATACATGACTCAATTGCATGTATGTATGCGTTAAAATCACATGCCATTAACACACTGCACAGCATCATATGCCGTGCGCAGTCAGTCTGTGCATTGTGTGAATGTGGCAGAGGTACACGCACTTTGAATAGCCTTTGTCACAAACTCTGCGCTTTATAGAAGAATGTTGGTCGTATTGCAAAATGCACTTATATGTTAAATTTGCTTCAATATTTTGTGCTTCGCAATTCATATAAGTAGTGAAATTTGTTCATACAAGATATAATTATTATAAATGTGCAGTATTCATATTGTCTGCTTATAAATAATTGGTTTGTCTTGTGGCGAGACTAGCTGTGTAGATACTGCTTTTTTCCTTGGGGAAAGTGGAGGTTGACTGTAGATACTGCGTTTGAGGGTTGGGAAAAAATGGTGTTCCCAATTTTTTTTCAGAAAACTGAATGTATCACATGAAAGAGCATTGTTTATTGAGTATTTTTCTGCAAAAAAGTGAAAATCAACAAAAATGTCAGATACTGCTTTTTTCCTTGGGAGGGCAGCGCTGCGGCCCATCATGCATATAAATTCAAATTATAAAACCACTCCCGTCTTGGGTTAATTCAAGACAATACGACCTACTACATATTAATACTTTACAATTCATCACATCAGACTCAAATTGTATACTTGATAGTAACTTTACCGTATCACACAACTCAAATGTAACCAATGTTACAATAGAGTTGACTCAGTCGACTAGTGTGATCGTTTTGCCTCTTGCTTTCCTCATCACTTTTGCAACATCCATGTACTTTGTGGGACGTGAACTCCACACATGGGTCAAAATACATCTTGCCGGAGGTCGAGCGCGTAGCAATATCCATGATAACGATGTTACGCCGGAAGAACACTTGACAGGTGAACATAAGTCATGTGAAAGGCCTGATATGTCTATTGACAAACGCGTTGCTTCAGTAAACCCAACGCAGCAACCAAACTCCCAGACATCCCGTTCCCGTACAATGGGATACGAGAAGAAAGAGCACCCGAAGGATTTACGAGTCCAGATGTTGCCGTCGTCCAGTCAGTCAGAATCGGCGAAGGGAAAGTGTGCCTCCCTACCCGGACTGTACAAGAATGATGATTTCCAGAACCAATTTGATCCATACTTAGAGGAGGTACAGATCGGGCCTGTCGGAAAAGCGAATTCATCAACGGGAATGGAGCAGAGAGGCTTGCAAAAGGACATGCCTTCTATTGGCCAAATATCCGATGAACACAATGGACATGCTAAGCACACATTCAATTATGAAAATCACCCGGGCAGTACAAATGAACAATGTGAACACTTCAGTTTGCAGAAGAAATCGCCAAGCCTACGTCCGCCTACTGAAAGTCATAAGTACTCCAATACTGATATCTCGCAGCAGAAGCAAGGAGTCACTGAGCACGGTGATGATATTTACGATAATAACTCTGTGACACGCCACCTTCCATCTTCCGAAGAGGATGACAGCTTCCCTGACGAGAAGAGTGAGCATCCGAAGGATGTAAGTTTTAAGATGACACTGTCTTCTTGCCTAGCGGAACAAGCAAAACGAAAGTGTGCCTCACTTCCTGGACAGTACAAGAACAGCGCCTTTCAGAACCGACCTGACCAATGCGTAGAAGAGATCCAGATTGGCCCTGTTGGAAAAGCGAATTCATCAACGAGAACGGAGAAGAGCAGCTTGGAAAATGAAGTGCTTCCGATCTGCCAAGGCCCTGATTTACAATACGAAATTGCTTACCCAAGAATCAACTATGAAAATCATCCAAGCTGCATAGATGAAGGCCGCGGTGGCATCAAGCCATCACTCATCAAACATCCTCCTTATAGAAGCCACGCTTACTCCAATGCAGACGTTTCGGACCAGGACCAAGGCATCCTCGATCAAACTCAACTTCCCAATTATGGTAGAAGCGATGGGACTGCATCTCAAGCTACTGTAGCTATGTCGTTTGAGGAAGAAGACGACTCCAGTAGTCCCCGGACATATTTTACATTGTCACCATGCATTGATGATACTGTAGATGACACCTCTGTTGCACGTAGCTCAACATCGTCTGACGGTTATGACATAATCCCTGATTTCATGACACCCGTACCGTCACCTAGCCAGGGTAAGGGGTCTGAATACGACAAGCTTCAACGACCTGCCAGCGAACGAAAGCTGTAATGTTTGGTGAGGTTCAGTGCCATGTGTTTGGTAACGTGACAATACACACCATCATCAATGCATGTGGGTCATTATTGACTGCAGTCTGCTGATGTCATGGATGTGTATGGCAGATTTCCTGATACAGCGATATCCCTACTTTCATCTAGCAAGGGCAAGTGGGTCTCGATATGATCATCTTCAACGTCCTGAGAGTAAACGTCAGCTTGTAATGTTTGCTAAGGATCAGTGTCATTGATTAGGCGCGAGGTTAATAAGCCACAACTGAACACATATTCACCGCGCCGCGTGTAGGTCAGTTAGCCCGTTAGTGAGCAGCCTCTTGGTGAACCACATTTTGTACGCTGTTACCCGGTCCGGCCTAGGGTCAATGATTTAACTTCTCAACGATTATTCTCCTTCTGCTTGGTTATATCTTTAATTTTTTCTTCCCGTATTTTGTAGGGTGTTTCGTTGTAAACAAAACATTTGGACAGTATACTTTCATAATTGTGTTATTATCTACAAAATGTATCGGTTCATTTCTACACAGCAATATCGGTTATTATTTACAAAGTAAAACGGTGGCACTGCAAATGCTTCACTAAATGTATTTGTTTTTTATAGATCCTTTGCGATCCTTGTTTGCAAGAGTTTACTTCTTGTATAACCTCATTCACCCCATTAACACTATTCTGGACAACATTTTAAAGGGCATCCCACAACAGTCAAAATGACCATGCGGTATATATACCTGAAGCAGCTCACCTATTAAGCTGGACTACAGTACACCGGTTTACTAATGTTTTTTTTATTTTTATTTTTTACTATTTATGGATTTTCTTATCTTACCAAAGACCCGCATGTACCAGTATTGCATAGAACTCTCGAATATAAAAAGGGGAAGCCATTACGTTAAATATGTTGGTTGTTGCTATGTCAGTAAAGCCTGAGACATGTTTTGGGGGGTTGTTGAAGGACTACAGTTGTTCATTTGTTCATTTGTTTATTTATCACTACATGCATTAAGGTTTACATTTACACATGTCACAGGTGAATTATTGTACAGGTTATTTCTGAATTATTAGCATTTAAATTTGTTGTGGATCCATGTGAAAGAATGCTTGTAAAGTTTTATGGAAATTAGTTTTAGTGCTTGCACACTTGTAACATTCGATAAATTGGTCCTTCTTATACATGTAACGGGTACCCTTTACACCATTCGATAAGGTACAGTAGATTGAGAGATCGGCTTTCTTTATTGGGAACCATCTGCACGCGATTTAAGTATCACATGAATATTTGCAAAAGCTAGATAAGTATGTTTATTTTAACAACATTTAATGTTCAATTAGCACCCTGAATGTCATAAATTTTAAATTAAATATACTCTTCTGTAAGATAAAGTATAAAGAAAATGAACTTGTGTATATATTTAGTTATCATGTTCAAACGGCTGATTCATGAACGGAATGTAAAAATAAACTCTACCAAATAGAAGACTTAGCGTTAAGAATTTAAGTAAAAGTATCATGCTCGAACGTTTGCTGTGTGAATGTAAATTATAAATAGTAAATTGTAAACATTGTAGACATACTTTAAACAAATTAGAATAATACTAGAATAGAAGAATACACTTTGGGCAATTCCCAAAAAGGCACTCGGAAATTAATAAGATTTAATAAGCAACAATGATACATTTATGTATATCGGTTTGGATAATGTGATACACCTAATAAATACAATATCTCATTCAATCTTAACTGGCTTTCATCTTCGCATATATAATTTTAAGTTCCGTATTCAAGGAACTGTTTCAACCATGATATTGCGTGTAAGTAGGAAGTATGCAGCTGGCGCATTGTGTGGCACGTGTGCTTGTTGGTTGGTCGGAACTTCTTTTGCCCGTTATCAATATCTGACATACGAATATTATTTAATGAAAGTTAACAGAAAAAGAAGGACAAAAATGTTCATTATAAAACACAACGAAAAAGATTCATGTACCATACAGTCACTGGCGTACCCAGGATTTGTTCAAGGGGGGGTTATTTCGTCAGCCAAATTGTTGAGGCCGAGACCATTGGTAGAGAGTCGTGTAAGCGGGGGGGGGGGGGGGGGGGGGGGCTGTCCATATACAATATTCGAAGCTAAGACCAAGTACCTTCAACATTTCCGAGGCCGAGACCAGGACCATGAGGACCGGTCAAACATTGTCGAGGCCGAGACCATTGGTAGAGAATCGTGTAAGCGGGGGGTGGGGTGCCAGTTGAAAATTTTCGAAGCCAAGACCGATAACTACAAACATTTGCGAGGCCGATACCATCGATAATGATCGTCGAGACCTCTAAAATTAGTAAAAAGGGGGGGGGGGGGGTTAACCCCCCCCCCCCCATCCAAACAGTAATTTGTTGGTCAAGGGGGGGGGGGGTTGACCCCCCCCCCCTGGGTACACCAGTACATAATAGAACAGTGACATTACTACATAATATATTACTACATAATTATGCAATATTGTAAATTCTAAATAACAGAAGGGGGAAAACACGGACAATGACTTAACAGCCCATATTCAGCCGCGTCGTTGGGATGCAGCTGGTCTTTCATGCGGACAGGAACGAATAAAAAAGGATTGAAAAGCGAAATATCCAGATATAAGATAATAACCATCCCTCTTCATTATGGATAGTGGTCCTTATGTCTTTATTAAAAGCGACCCCTTTTTCGTTTTATGAATAGCGATCCTATATGAAATGTATATGCATGTGCATGTATATTTGTATGTGTGCGTGCAAGTGTTTCTGAGTTAATGTGTGTGCTAAGGCATGTGTATGTGCGTGTGCGTACGTATGATAGTGTGTGTGTTTGTTTGTGTGTATTTGTGAGCGTGCATGTCTGTGCGTGCACGTCTGAGTATAAGTGAGCTATTTCTGATTGGCTATTGTTACTTACTTTCGCTTCTCTATTCATAACCAAAATAGTTTCTTTTCATCTGCTTCAACAACGCGGCTTCCTAAATGACAATGCAATCCTGACAACTCGTTGTATGCACCATAAAACACTAAATATGACGAATCGTCTCTAATAGTTTTAGCACTACTGGTCTATAACAAAACTATGTTTTTTTGAAAATAGATGTATTTATACGAGTGACTCAAATTGGCATCGCACTCTTGCAAAGTTGTACATACGTTTGTACACACAATATACATTATTTTTCAATTTTCTCGAAATGTATGTTTACCTGTCGTTCTTACTCAACATATATTTTGTAGAATACATTTATACACGCTATATCATGACCTGAAGAACGCAAAAGTGTGACTATGAAGAAAACTAAGAAAATGGGTCCGAACACTTATGTGCAAAACATATAGGGAGTTAGTCCACATAATTATCAAACTGCATTGCCAATTTGAGTTGTCCATGTAAATAAGTGGACATCTTTAAAGAGCCACAGTTTTCTTTTTTTTTTTACCCGATTATGCTCTTACTTTCAGAGATTATTCCCCCTAATCTCTAAGAGCCCAAGATAGAAACAGTTTGATTTTGGATATTCGAAATATGCTAATCAACTGAAATACGTATATGGATTTGTCATGTTCTCAATCCTTGTAGTGGAATTGAATGTGCATGGGCATCAGTGATTATAGTAAGGAGATGTAAATACACTTTTGCTAAACAACAGTTTGCTGGAGCTGGTAGATTTTGCCAGCGGAGCAATTGCCGATGGAATTTTTTTGACGGAGTAGTCGGTAGGAGATATCTCCTTAGTGGATAATTGTCAGCAGAGAATAATCTAGCTGGCGAGGCCTTGTTGGCAGAGCTATTGTCGACGGTGGCGATCTGTTTGTGGAGCATTTGCCTTGGAGAACATACCAGGGGGTATGATTTGCCCTTTAATAAACTAATTTCGTACAGGCGCCAATATGATAAATGGATCACATTTAATTGAAACCCTATAAATAATTATATTATCTAGCCATGCTGTGCAACTCCGCCCATTTATCACTGTCAGTAAAAGAACCGAAAGAGCTATTTAGTTATACCATTTATATTCTGAACATGGTGGTAAAGGTATTATACGGATCGCTATCATTCTCATGAGGAAATGAAACTCCTACTCATGGGGATAATACAACATTATTTCACTTTTAATTGGTGTCATGAGAAACTCGCCCACAGTATTTCCTTGTTGAGAGATAAAGTGCTTCATTTAGCATATACATGTCTTTATTCTTTTAAAAATAAATCTACCACATAGCACATGCGGTCAATCCACAGATTATCAATATAGTAACCTCATCGTGATCGCATCGGCAATCGGTATGAGGGTTCGTATCAATTGTCTGTAATAAAAGTGCCATCTACATTTCCCACGATACCAATAGTTTCCGTTATTGAAGTTAATTTTTTGCTGTTCGAGTATAATTTCTTACAATTAATATGACTCGTTTGGTCCATGTCAGCACTGTTGTAACCATCTGGGTACTTCTTACCCTTGGACGTCACACAGTTGAGTCGCTACGTTGTGAAACAGTAGCAAACGTGACAGAAAATGCAACCTCTTCTCTGAGAATTGATTGTAACATTTCATCACCTTCACATACTAGTGCTAATTTCAACCTGACTAAACTAGACGGTGTTCGAGTTGCAAGGTGCAGCTCTTATGGAGATGATTATAATTGCACATGTTACCAGTTGGTCAATATACCAATGTCAATCAACATTACTGCATCTGGGGAGGACAACATCTCAGCGGACTGTCAGCTGGTTCCTGCAGCCCCTATTTCACCACCATCTTCGTCAACACCGTTTGGGACATTATTATCCAGCTTCTCCACAAATGAGCACTCCACATCTGCAAGCGATACCAGTATTACGTTGAGCAGCAACCGTCTAGACACGACCGCAATCGTCTCTAACGGTAATATTACTAGTACCACCAGTACCACCAGTACCACCATTGTCAGCACTTCAATCACAGACAACAACGAAAACGCCAGTCAGAAATACATTCCCATTAAAATCGGGGTATTTGTGATCATAGTAGCAGCTCTTGCGGTTACGTCTTTTAGCTGCATTGCCGCGTGTATTTACATCCTTGTAGGAAAGATGAATCAGATGAAGGAACAGCGCAAGTACAAGTACGTGCATCGCTTGAAGAAGATGAGCAAGAGTCAGGAAGATCTGGACATGGAGATAGTGTCCCCCGAGCCGATCGAGTCACCGAACTCTGCTGACAACTGTTGAGTACACATATGATTACTTCAACCTGATTCACAATAAATATAATTTTGTTCAGACTCCAAACTTGTGATCATCATCTTTTCGGGAAAGATACATCAAAGGAGAAGCAGGAGTATTGCGTGCATCGCTTGAAGAAGATGAGCGAGAGTCAGGAAGATCTGGACATGGAGATAGTGTCCGCTGAGCCGATCGAGTCACCGAACTCTGCAGCTGACAACTGTTGATTGAACATGTGATTACTTCAACCTGATTCACGATAAATATCAAAGTCAATGTTTATACTTTTGTTCAGACACCAAAGTTGTGATCATCATCTTTGCGGGAAAGGTGTGTCAAAGGATAAGCAGGAGCATAATTACGTGCATCGCTTGAAGAAGAAGAGCAAGAGTAAGGAACATCTGGACATGGAGATAGAGTGATACACAATGGATCAACAATACATATGGAAGACAAGGGAGCTAACCTAAAAATCCTACTGACCATTGTTGGCATCGACTACAACAACATTCGTAACTTCACCCATACATCTAAGAACACTGAGCAACAGTAGCAACAGAACGATCTGGACATGGAGATAGTGTCATCTGAGCCGATCGAGTCACCGATCTCTGCCGACAACTGTTTATAAAAAAAAAAACATCTGTTATACTGCAACCTGGTCCACAATGATATATGAATATCTTAGACAAAGGGTTTAGCCGAAAGTTCCTCAATTGCCAATAGATGACAACAACGACACCAACATCTGTATCTTCACCAAGCAGTTTCACGAAATGGTCATTTATCTTCTTGCCTACGGGATATTGCACTTAACCATACATGATAGAACCGGTTCCTGTGGATAATGGGATATGCAAGTGTTACCTAAGAAGCGCAAGATTGAATAACCTCCCTAGTGTCTGATACCACGATCGAACTACCAGCAACAACAAAAAAAAACAAAAAAAAAACGCAATCACAACACTTTACTACCACTATAGTTGTAGCAAGATGAAGATCTGGAAATGACACTAGTATCATTTAGTGGTATTAAGTCACTGAACTTTGTACATTCATTTTCTGTGCTCTGCTCCACAGTGAAAAGTGGTATAAAACTACAGTATAAGCACCGACATGAATGATAAAAAACGCCATCACAACCACTGTACCACCACCAATACCACAGCAGTAGCAGTAGTAGCTGGACTTATATATTACTATTGGAATTGTGTAATCTGAACGTTTCGATACTTCAAACACCGCTGACAGCAGTTAATTAAACATTTTGAGATCATTACACTGGTTACCTGTAAAGCAACGTATTATTTTTAAGATCTTATTATTGACTTTTCATTGTGTCCATGGCTCCTCTCCCCAATATTTAATTTCATTAATTCAGAGGTACACCCCTGCAAGATCATTACGTTCATCCACCTCCAGTTCTTTAGTTCCTCTCAAAGTCTCAAAAACCTGGGGGGAAAGATCGTTTGTTTATTCATCTCCGAATTTATGGAACAGGCTTCCTGAACATATAAAGTTATGCCTCACTTCTGAATCTTTTAAGTCTCACCTTAAAACCTTTCTGTTTGATTCTTAATTTTCTTTAAAAAGCGCCTTGAGCACTCTTCAGAGTGGATTTGGCGCTCTAAAAGTCTAATTTATTATTATTATTATTATTATTATATTGCTGTAAAATTATATATTATTAATAGCGTTCTACGACATTACAATGGGCACCGCCATACATGTCATGTATAAAAGGACCACCACCACCGCCGCCAAGGGCAGTCGCAATAACAGTAGTAGCTCAACAGCAGTAGGAAGCCCCGGCTATGAGGGTAAAGTGACTGTTAACTCTGCTTTCAAAAGTTACTGAAACATCTTGGTTACCGATCTAGGAAACATGTGTATTAAGTCTAAATTGAAGGCAATGGACAATAAAACCGACGTTTTTATCGTTGACAAAAGCAATTTCATGACCATTGCACACACATGAATACACGAGCTTGGCATCTCGTCCAATTTGTATATAACGATCGACCGCCGTGGGAGAAACTATTACAGTTTACCATTAATTACCATGTTTATCATAATTGCCTCAATTCATAATTCACTGAAAATGTCTTAAATTCACATGAGTTGTAAATAACAGAATTGTAAAAACTAAATGTGTACCTTAATTTCCATGCCAGAGGCATAACTATAGGTGACGACGGAGATTCTGCTGTCCTAGTACGTGACTTTGCCAAGGCATTTCACATTGCATCTCACCACTATAATATGTTGAACGTTGACTAACTATTAGTTTGGTCACAAACGTCTTGACATGTCACACCTAGCACTACGCTCTGAAATTCGTACAAGCTCATTTACATATGCATGGTGTAAAAAAAAAAAAAAATGAAGTCCGAAATTCCAAATTATGAACAACTTTTTACAAATTTACAAAATAAAACCAAATAAATGTTCCTGCTTTATAAATCTGTACAAATATTGAGCAATGTGCTTTGTTTAACCAGTGAAATGGGAGTTTCCCTGGTTAACACCGATTGGTAAATCCAGGGAAACTCCTACTTCCCTGGTAAATCATTATTATAATACTTTCTTTCACCACGGTAAGTTACTGATTATTCAACGTTTCTTAACATCTTTCTTTGGTTTTGGTATTTCTAACTGAAGATGTGTGTTTCTGTATCTAAACCCCTCAAAAAAAGTTCGGAAACTCAAGTTTGATCGATTATATCTATTTTCTTATGAAATCATAATGTTATATTTGGTATCACTTGAAAGAGTGTGTATACCTCTTTAAAATGATACCAAATTCGTAAGCATCACGAGCACGAGGTATGCGCAGTATATCTTAGAATGGGGGAATGTCAGAAGTGAAATGTCACAAAATGTGCCAACAAATTTCAGTTGGAAGGTCTGACACCCATATCACGGTCTTTCTCAAGTTCAAATTCTTTCGACGATGAATATCTTGACAATGAAAATATACTGTTGAATATGGTATCATACAAAAGCCCGTTTAATTATCTTTCCAATGGCACCTCACTTGGAATGATTATGAAAGCCGGGTAGGTACAATTAAAGTTAATATTGGGGAGGATCGACAGCAAAATGTAAACAAAATGCATTTGATTGTGTGAAATTGAAGGCGTTGCATCCAAAAATGACTTTTTGTGGGGATATCATTATGAAATTCAACATCATGTTGAAGCGTGTTAATTTGTCAATAAAATAATGCCCCATTCATAGTGGTTATGTGATTGATGTGTGTGTAGTACCTCTAAATGTATGGGGCTCAAAATGACACGTTGCAAGGTCGATGTTCTACCGTTTGATATGTGGTAATAAGGGCATACCTACACGGTCAAAGAGGGCGCTAATATGCCAGTTTTGGCCAGTTTGCGTACGTTTAGAGAAATTTGATGCATTTTCAATACATCAAGTTTGTGAGTTTCCTGTACTGCGCACTCACATTCAGCATAATCATTGCAAATGAGATATCATATTAAAGATAAATTAACGAGCTTTCCGATAGTGCAAAACGTAATGATGATCGAGTTATGATTAATACAACAATATCTTACCGGAATCTTGAAACAAGAAGCCACGGTCTTAAATTCATAGCATTAATAGACCCCCATATCCGGTTTTACTGCACACACCCAGATAGCATAATTATTACAGGTGAGACATAATTTTAAGGAAAAATAAACATGCTTTTACATGATGCTAAATTTACTGATGATTATGCAATGTAAAACCCCAAAACATCTCCACCAATAGTCGTTTTCGATGCAACGCCTTCAATTTCACAAAATTAAATGCATTTTGCAACATTTCACTTTCGGCCCTCCCCCATATTCAGCTGTTCCATACATAACCTGTTAATACAATTGTTTCGGACATAACCGTATTGAAAGGATAGACACATGGGCTTTAAAATGATACCAAATTTGATAAGTTTAAATCATTTGAACACGCTACAATCTTCAATACAACTTGAACATTAAAAAATACGACACAAGAGTCAAATTTCCTAACTGAATACTTTCGGCCCATTTTGCGACATTTGACTTCTGACCGTCCTCCATTCTGAAACGCACTGCGTTTTCTCTGATTTGAAATAAATGACAAATAATGTACCATTTTAAAGGGAAATCATCATGCATTGCAATGACACTAAAAGTAAAAAATACAATTTGACAATAAGAGTGATATAATCGATCAAAGTTGAGTTTCCGAACTTTTTTTGAGGGGTTTATATGTATTTTGTTAATAATACAATAATTGTTATTTCTGCTGTGGAAAGCTGCTGTTACTCATTAAAATTAATGACCTATCTGTATACAGCTTCCACCATTGTGACAAATGTAAAATATTATATAGTTTAACGGCTAGAAAATGTGATATTTACCATGCTGACAATTACAAAGCATATTATGATACAATTATGAGTCTTCCATTTGAAAATGGTTAGAGCATGTTTAGACAGGATAACTTTATTAACGCTACATCTTTATACAGTACAGTATAGTACATTTTAAATGTCTATAGTTGTACTGTTTAGAGTGCTTATTAAACATAAACTGTTGTCTTCATTAGAGTGCCTTTCCAGGTCGTGCATACATCAATCGTATATTTGTATCGTGTGCAGATAATTCATATCCTGGCAAGGGACGCTGATTATGCAAGATGATTCTTGTCATAATCTTATGCAATTCGATACATATTCGGGAAACATCATGACTATTTATCTTTGTAATAGACGTGTATATATGACGTACTTGGTTATGCATGCCACGTGTGATTTTATCGATAATCGACCGTTTATACGTAAGGAGTTCTGGTTGATATTTGTAAAGTTTCGAAACATGTTTTATATCCTTCATTAGAACCATGCTCTATATCCTTCATTATCATTACACTTATTGCAATACATGTATAAGCCAATCTATATTCGTCATAATGGAAAATAAAAGCAGATCATAAAACCCGCTGTGCCTTGTTGATTGTTATTTTGTATACTATGTGTTAACTTAATGAAGTGTCATAATAATAATAATAATAATACACAGTTTTTATATAGCGCATATATCACATTACAAATGCACGTCCCTTTGCGCTGTATTATTACCCTTGTCGTTACTGGTACAGTTAAAACCCGCATAATTATAATGCGCACCATCTCAACTCCCCAAGGAGCATACTAGCCAATGTCACCCATATGATAGCGCCCAGGCTAATTAACACCCAACCAGGTACCCATTTATATTCCAGGGTAGAGAGCTGCAATACGGATTAAATATAATACATTCAACCGATGTCATCAATTTACAATATGATAAAAATAGGTTCGATTTTAATGGATCAATTTTCATCTTAAAATTACGATATTATCACCCCGGTCATAGGATACAATGCCAACCCGCGCACATTGTATGCACCATCTCCACTCCATTGGGACCATTTCTTCCAAGTGGTTCATGGGCATTAAGAAGATATTTTTCATAAAGAATTTCATCCTTTAGTCAATTAAAAATGTAGTAAATGTAGGGTTCATGCATAATTAAATCATCTATTACATTTGCCTGAAACTTATAGTTTACTTGTGTAATAAATCTCCCTTTTTTCATAGCGAATGAAACTCATTAACTTACTTCCTGGTTTATTTCCGTATGCAGATATTATTTTGTGCCTGTATTCAAATAAATCAACACGGGGATTAAGTTTCTATCTAGACATAGATAGACCTCCAAGATGTATTCTCTAAATGAATTTTGTTATCGGCAATATTTGTTTTGAAATATGCATGGTTTGCAAATTGATTAAGAATATTTCAAAATATGATATAGTATCGGCTTCCATGGTAATGTAGATATACATTCGGCTTGTCGATGGAATATGTGAGAAAAGCTCAGAAGGACTCTTGGTATTCCTTCTTGTGCCGTCCTGAAAAGGACTATGTTGGTCTTAGAAAGGACTGTTGTTATTCTTATGTGAGCTTGTAGTTCTAAAAATACGTTGTACATACGTTGACAATATCCTTAACTTATAAAGCCCGGCGCAAACAGAGCCGACTTGACCCGATCCGACCCGACCCGACTGAAAGCCACAGTCGGTCCGATTCAGTCGCAACCGATTCAACATGTTGGCAAAATCAGAGTCGTGAGGCAACGCACACTAATGCCCCTGTGACACTTCTCCGCTTTCTTGAATCCGCCTGGTTTCCGACTTGACCGAAACCATGCGGGACGGATGCGTGGCCCGTATCGTCACGTCATGTTTCCGACACATTTCCGACACATTTCGGCACTCTTTACGCATTGTCCCGTCATGTTTACGCCACCTTTCCGCATTCGTCGTTTTGGTCTAGTAGACCAAATGGGAATAGACCAAATGGTTGTAGACCAAGTGGCAATTTACCGACTGAACAAGCTGAACGGGCAATCTCAGGACCAGCTTTTTTGCAACAGCAGTAGATACTCTAAAGCCCGGCGCAGATAGTCTTTCGTCAAGACTCTCACGCTATATGCACAATTACGCGAGCAGAGCGAGTGGAGAGTGAGCGAATAAGAAAGCGAACACATCGAGAGCGAAACGCTAGATATGGGAGCCAGTTCGTCCCGCTCACTGACCCCGTGCTCTCTCACAGCTAGCTAGCTCGCGATCGCATAGAGAATTTCCAAGCCATATAGAGCCTTGACTAAAGGCTAGGCGCAGACGGAGCCAACTCAACCCGATCCTATTAGTTCTCAGACGGAGCCCCTGTGACACTTCTCAGCTTTCTTGAATCTGCCTGGTTTCCGACTTGACCGAAACCATGCGGAACGGATGCGTGGCCCGTATCGTCACGTCATGTTTCCGACACATTTCCGACACATTTCAGCACTCTTTATACCCCCGTCACATATAGCGCCGACCTCGCGCCGCTCCTAATCCCCATTCATAAAATTGCTACGCTCCTAATCCCCATTCATACATTTGGCAGTGGGAGGCGAAGCATTGTCCGAACGATGATTAAATGACGAATGAATGGGAGGATTATCGCACATAGGTGAAAGGATAGCCTCTCATGCATGGACATACAATGGCTCCCTGAACAATACAGTACGTCGGCAAAAGACCCACGACCAACCCAAGACCACTTTTTAAGCTTTGGACATGTCGAAAGCCGTCGTGAGTTTTTGGCGTTCTACTCTTTTGTTTAGGGAGCCAGTGTATGTCCATGCATGAGAGGCTATCCTTTCACCTATGTGCGATAATCCTCCCATTCATTCGTCATTTAATCATCGTTCGGACAATGCTTCGCCTCCCACTGCCAAATTTATGAATGGGGATTAGGAGCGTAGCAATTTTATGAATGGGGATTAGGAGCGTAGCAATTTTATGAATGGGGATTAGGAGCGGCGCGAGGTCGGCGCTATATGTGACGGCACAATTACGCATTGTCCTGTCATGTTTACGCCACCTTTCCGCATTCGTCGTTTTGGTCATTGTTCTACGATACTTCTTTCAACTGGTCACCGTTGATCGGTCACAGTGTAGCAATCATTCACATAAATGACCAGGTATATAAATGGGCACATCATTTCATATGATCTCCAGATGAATTATGACCACCTTTTATTGATGTCGTGTCCATTAATACCTATTGTTCAGCGGGGGATTAATTAATAGATTACCCCATTCCCGTGAACAGTATATATCAATTACAAATCGACGCCCATTTTATAGCGTACCCAGGATTTGGAGGGGGAGGGGGGGGGGGGGGGGGGGGGGGGGTTGTTATTTCGTCGGTAAACATTTCCGAGGCCGAGGCCGAGACCGAGAAGAAGAATACCTCGGGTTATTTTTATTTTTGTTTGCTTGTTTTGGTTGTTCGTTTGTTTGTTTGTATGTTTGTTTGTGTGTTGTTTTTTTTTGTTTGGGGGGGGGGGGGGGGGGGGGGGGGGGGAGTAATCGCCCGGGGTTAATAGTCACATAACCGTTAAAGGGATCTAGTAACTTTGTTGACATGTGCAAAAAGTAATGATTGGTTGATATTATGTATATTGTTGTTATCTATTATGTCCACAGGGTATTGTGTGAAAATTTCAAGTCAAATGGATGCCAAATGGCCGAGTAATGAGCAAAAATGCAAAGTGATATTTACTAACTCACAGCACTCAGCAACTCAAATCCACCGTGTTTTTTCAGCAATGCATAGGATTTATAAATACATGTCATTAAATAAAAGTTGGGCCTAAACAATTATTCTTATTAATCGCATATATTTATGAATATTTCCGCTGTTTCTGATCCGGTTTTGATCAAATTGTTTATTCTGTCTTTTAAATATGTTCCTTTTTAAAAATATAACACATGAGTTGTGATTACCTTTAAGAAAACAAGGATTTAGAGCGCCCTAAAATCAGAACTGTACTATCTATGTAATATTTGTTTCATTTAAACTTGGGCAAAAATAATCATGTCTTCGTTTCTTGATCAAGTACTGCGAGTGCGTAAACTATTCGGGAACCATGCCGAAACCATTCCGAAACTGTGCGGAATCATGTCGGAATCTTGTCGGAAACTGTGCGGAACCTTGTCGTGAACCAGGCGGGCCCCATTATGCCCCTGTGACACTTCTCCGCTTTCTTGAATCCGCCTGGTTTCCGACTTGACCGAAACCACGCGGGAAGGAGGCGTGACACTTGACCGAAACCAGTCGGGAGGATGCGGAAAGGCGGAACGAAATTTTGAAAATGTTCAAGATTTGCTTCCGACTAGTTCACGACTAAATATGTCGGAAACAGTGCCGAAACAATACCGAAACTATGCCGAAACTAGCCCTGACAATGCCGATCATCGGCATTGTGGCCCGCCTGGTACACGACAAGATTCCGACATGATTCCGCACAGTTTCGGAATGGTTTCGGCATGGTTCCCGAATAGTTAACGCACTCCCAGTTCTTGATCAAGAAACGAAGACATGATTATTTTTGGCCAAGTTTAAATGAAACAAATATTACATAGATAGTACAGTTCTGATTTTAGGGCGCTCTAAATCCCTGTTTTCTCAAAGGTAATCACAACTCATGTGTTATATTTGAAAAAAGGCACATATTTAAAAGACAGAATAAACAATTTTATCAAAACCGGATCAGAAACAGGGGAAATTTCATAAATATATGCGATTAATAAGAATAATTGTTTAGGCCCAACTTTTATTTAATGACATGTATTTATAGATCCTATGCATTGCTGAAAAAACACGGTGGATTTGAGTTGCTGAGTGCTGTGAGTTAGTGAATATCACTTTGCATTTTTGCTCATTACTCGGCCATTTGGCATCCATTTGACTTGAAATGTTCACACAATACCCTGTGGACATAATAGATAACAACAATATATCAACCAATCATCACTTTTTGCACATGTCAACAAAGTTACTAGATCCCTTTAACGGTTATGTGACTATTAACCCCGGGCGATTACTCCCCCCCCCCCCAAACAAAAACAAAAAACACACAAACAAACAAACAAACAAACAAACGAACAACCAAAACAAGCAAAACAAAATACAAATAACCCGAGGTATTCTTCTTCTCGGTCTCGGCCTCGGCCTCGGAAATGTTTACCGACGAAATAACAACCCCCCCCCCCCCCCCCCCCCACCTTCAAATCCTGGGTACGCTATACAATGGGCGTCGATTTGTAATTGATATATACTGTTCACGGGAATGGGGTAATCTATTAATTAATCCCCCGCTGAACAATAGGTATTAATGGACACGACATCAATAAAAGGTGGTCATAATTCATCTGGAGATCATATGAAATGATGTGCCCATTTATATACCTGGTCATTTATGTGAATGATTGCTACACTGTGACCGATCAACGGTGACCAGTTGAAAGAAGTATCGTAGAACAATGACCAAAACGACGAATGCGGAAAGGTGGCGTAAACATGACGGGACACTGCGTAATTGTGCCGTCACATATAGCGCCGACCTCGCGCCGCTCCTAATCCCCATTCATAAAATTGCTACGCTCCTAATCCCCATTCATAAAATTGCTACGCTCCTAATCCCCATTCATAAATTTGGCAGTGGGAGGCGAAGCATTGTCCGAACGATGATTAAATGACGAATGAATGGGAGGATTATCGCACATAGGTGAAAGGATAGCCTCTCATGCATGGACATACAATGGCTCCCTAAACAAAAGAGTAGAACGCCAAAAACTCACGACGGCTTTCGACATGTCCAAAGCTTAAAAAGTGGTCGTGGGTTGGTCGTGGGTCTTTTGCCGACGTACTGTATTGTTCAGGGAGCCATTGTATGTCCATGCATGAGAGGCTATCCTTTCACCTATGTGCGATAATCCTCCCATTCATTCGTCATTTAATCATCGTTCGGACAATGCTTCGCCTCCCACTGCCAAATTTATGAATGGGGATTAGGAGCGTAGCAATTTTATGAATGGGGATTAGGAGCGGCGCGAGGTCGGCGCTATATGTGACGGGGGTATAAAGAGTGCTGAAATGTGTCGGAAATGTGTCGGAAACATGACGTGACGATACGGGCCACGCATCCGTTCCGCATGGTTTCGGTCAAGTCGGAAACCAGGCAGATTCAAGAAAGCTGAGAAGTGTCACAGGGGCAAAAGCCGCTCCGTCTGAGAACTAATAGGATCGGGTTGAGTTGGCTCCGTCTGCGCCTAGCCTTTAGTCAAGGCTCTATATGGCTTGGAAATTCTCTATGCGATCGCGAGCTAGCTAGCTGTGAGAGAGCACGGGGTCAGTGAGCGGGACGAACTGGCTCCCATATCTAGCGTTTCGCTCTCGATGTGTTCGCTTTCTTATTCGCTCACTCTCCACTCGCTCTGCTCGCGTAATTGTGCATATAGCGTGAGAGTCTTGACGAAAGACTATCTGCGCCGGGCTTTAGAGTATCTACTGCTGTTGCAAAAATGCTGGTCCTGAGATTGCCCGTTCAGCTTGTTCAGTCCGTACTCGTCGAGCTTCGTGTACATTCCGTATTCGAATTCATACTAAAATGATGTTCATACTCCTTTGATTTATTGTTTGATATTAACCAATGTGCGATATAATAAATTAGCATGTATTTTGTATTTTGTGTTGCATTTGATATAAATTAGTATATCAATCATCGGACAAACATATATTTTTTTTTAGCATTCATTTAAAAATTGAAAATGACGGACTTGCCTGTAATTGTGTTTGTTCGTATAATTCAGATTGCCAATTTGCATTATATAGATATTATACTACAAATATATTACACATTAATATGGTTTCTTGATTCGTTTGTGAAGTCTCCATATTCCTTATCCGAATTTAAGCCAGATATTTGATTTAAAAGGGTGTGTGATTATTCATGTGAGAGATAAGACAAATTATATGAACAAAAGAGAGGTAGATGGAGAGAAGCTAGAGAGTGAGAGACAGTACGAGGAGAGAAAGAGGGGATGGGGTAAAAAGGGGGGGGGGGGTACGTTAGTGTTTCAACTGATTGCACAATAACTTACTTTCACATTCATTATACTTATCCTTTAGTTATTACGCCATTGTGATGCTAAAAGTGATTTATTACTGATGTGTTTTGATCGAAAGTAAGATTAAAACCGAGTAATTATGGTCATTTGATACATGAACGGCGGAAAAGGGTGTGAATATGGTTGTGCACTTCCCCAAACAACTGAGTAGTTTAAAGGGATAGTTGAGTTCTGGTAAGGAGAGTACAGTTTTAGTGAAACTGAATTTAGTAACCAAAACCTGCATTATTACATTACAAACTAATAGTTATAACTAGAAAGGAACACAACATTACAAATGACGTAGTAAAGATCATGTTATCATTCAAAAAGAGCCGTTAAAACGTAAGAGGGCGCTCTCTAAACACTCATCGGTTTCAACCATTTTGAATAAAATATTGTGCATGTGATGCTTTGTTGAAATAGTGATTAGATAGAGAAATAACCAACAACTATTTAAATACCTATTTTGTAACTTTTTGAAAAGAGGAAGAATTTTTTTTGAATTTTTAACGGCTGGTTCAAAATTCTCTAATAAACCCGGGGCCCCGGGTTTATTACAAATTGTTATATTTATGGATATTTCAGCCGTTTCTGAACCGATTTTGATCAAACAAAGATGATTTTATTGTTTAAATATTATGCTCTTTCAAATTTTACACTCAGTTTTTCATTACCTCACAAACCAATTAAGTAGTCTAGCGCCCTCTCTACCAAAACTCAACTTTCCCTTTAATTAAACTGTGTCAGAGTGTGTCTTGCCCCTAACCACGTCTCGCGTAACTGTGTCACTAATTATGATTTATTACTTTGTGTTTTAGATCACATGGTATAACTAAACATGGCTACGTGTTATATCAATCAAATACGTAGGGTTGGACAAGGGGCGCGCTTGTCCTCAAATACTTCTATATACTGTAGATCTGTGGGAACATATAATCCGCCCCAGCACCTTATACGCCTTTGTGTCACTGAAACTTGATGAATAATAATGTTTGTTGATGAAATTCAAAAATAATCTGAAACATAACTATGGCAATGTGACACATAAACACCAATAGCACGCCCGTCCTCTAACAATATTTTAATATTTATGGTAACATATTCCCAGATAACAATGCGACGTTGGCGGAACGTAGTCTATAGTCGGCACCGTCGCGGTTGGAAAAACAACGTTTAGCCAACGTTGGCCTACGGTAAATTCACAACCATATTTTTGCAGTCGGCGAGCTGACGTTAAAACAACGTTAAGCCGACGTTGACTGTTGACTGTTGGCAAACTGGTCGGCAAATGTACGTTGAAACAACGTTGGCTGATAGTTAGACGAACAATCATATTTATATGGTCGAAAAGCAAACGTTGGGCCAACGTTTCGCCTACTACGTTGGATATTGGTTGGCTAGTTGACGTCGTACTAACGTTTGATAGACAACCACATTACGACGGTAGGCAAGCCAACGTTGGGCCAACATTGACTTATATAGTCGTATGAACGTTGGGGTTTATTCGGCTCAATGTTGGCTTGACGTCAGAAATAGCAAAATAAAAGGTTGGGCAAACGTTGGCGCAACATTGGCAATTGACGTTGGCTTATGGGGGTTGGGCCGACGAGGGCCCAGCGGCAAGAATGACGTGGGCAAAACGTCACGTTTTGACGTTGGCCCAACATGACCGCCTACATTGGGCCAACGATGGGCCAACGTAGCATTGTTATCTGGGTTGTTCTTGCCTTCTTCCGCACCAAAAATACAATGTTCTTTAAACCTAGGTGTCACCTCCTCCTCCCAAAATATATCTGGTAGAATCATCTTTTTTTTGGTCCGATGGAAAAAACCGAAATGAATATCCCGCCTGAGATTAAAATACCCACTGAAGATGATCACCTAGTCTCATTACTTCGCTGTTCCCTGCGCCATCATTGTCACGGGTGATATTATTGAAGAACAGTAAATGGGATACTATTTATCACAAATAAAATATGAGTAAATAAGATGAGAGGGAGGGTGAAGGAAGGGGAAATTTATATCACTTAGTTTTACAGGAAACTACTTTGTGATTATTTCCTTATACTTTTCTTTATATACAGGGTGTCTCAGAAAGAATGCAACACCTAGGATCGCTAATTTCATCAACACCATCGATCAAATGTCATTGTTTGATTTGGGAGAACATTGTTTTTCCAACAAAATTATACCATAAGCATTGATTTTGGGTAAGGCGTTTGGATTCTAGGGCCATTTTTCTGAGGCAATGTCGTTTCCTAAATTTGCTACTTTTTCGTCTCCTGCGATCCTCAGAATATTGAGGCACTTTCGCCCAAAAGCCTCCCATAGAATTAGTTGTACAGACGAATCGCATGACTGCTCTCCCTTTGATAAGGAAGACAATGTTGCGTAATCGAATACCCCGAACGGTGTGGCTCGCATTGTCTTCCTTATCAAAGGAAGTTCTTTTGTACAACTAATTCTATGGGAGGCTGAGGGGCGAGAATGTCTCAGTGTTCAGAGGATCACTGGAGACGAAAAGTAGCAAATTTAGGAAACGACATTGCCTCAGAAAAATGACCCTAGGATCCAAACGCCATACCCAAAATCAATGATAATGATATCTTTTTGTTGGAAAAAGAATGTTCTACCCAATCAAACAAAGAACTATGACATTTAGTCGATGGTGTTTATGAAATTAACGATCGTAGGAGTTGCATTCTTTCTGAGACACCCTGTATATGGCCTTGTTTCTTTCCCAGTCTATTTATCACTACCATTTATCAAGTATTGTCATGATAGTGACAACCTTGATCGAAAGTACGAATTGTAACTTTCTATGGACAAAGTTTGGTTACGATTTTTTTTCTGCGCAGTTCCTGCTCTTGAAGCTTCTGATGCAACAACTCTTCTTCATTTCTTTCGCTTAGAATTCCAACAATCGTTGAAGATATCAAACAAGGAAAATGGAGTGCATTTTGTGGATGGTTTTAGCAGCGTTGTTTATGCTTGTTAGCGTTCCACCCTGTATCACGTTGTCGTTTGAGTGTAAGAGACATCGTGAACTTGAAGGTAACGGGACAGTCGTCAATGTTCAATGTTATGCAGATCAATACATACAATCAGATATGATCTTACATGTTGGTCGGTCTAACGACACTCTCCTCGGTAAATGTGACATACAGGGCTGTGACCCTAAAGTTTGCTATGTATTTTGTACAATTAAGGACGAGCATGGAAATCATATCATTCTTGAACTTTGTGGTCTGAAATGCTTTTTATTCAGTATTAGGGAACCTCTGACTGACGCTGATTACGATGAATATTACATTTTTACCAATCCTAGTGACAAATTTCCTGTTTTGAATCTAACAGAATTTGCACTACCTCCAGAAAATGAAGGCTCACCGATATTGCCGCTCTTGGCGTCCACAATACATCCAGCAAGCAGTGCTCTTGCTAACAAAACAAAAGAAGAGAGAGGTGAGGGAATGCATCCCACTGTTTCTGAGCCGTCCACAGTCTCAAAGCATTCTCGCTCAGTTCAAACCACCTGTAAGGTCCATCCATCGGCCCAAATTGATCATATGACGTGTATAAAGCCAAGTGATGTGAATTTCATGGTCAGAATCCTGTCCTTGTCCTTTGTAATCATAATCAGCATTGGCTCAATATTATACTACAACCCAGCTAGCCACCTGACGTTGGGCCGATGTCGGAATTTGGTTGCCGGATGTCGGCATATCGCCGTTGGCTCGAGGTTAAAATGTCCGCCAGCCCAACATCGTCACGACGTCATTTTTGTGATATATTGGCATAACGTCATTTTCCGACAATGGCCCAACATCATGTCATGAGATGATGTTGGGCCATTGTCGGAAAATGACGTTATGCCAATATATCACAAAAATGACGTCGTGACGATGTTGGGCTGGCGGACATTTTAACCTCGAGCCAACGGCGATATGCCGACATCCGGCAACCAAATTCCGACATCGGCCCAACGTCAGGTGGCTAGCTGGGAAGTACCTCTCTAATCGAAATAAGAGACTGAACAAGGACCAGCAGGATACCTCAGTTACCCCGTTTCGATCAAACTCAGTGGAGGCGCTGGTTAAGGTTTCCGCGGCACAACAATTACAACCACTAGTGTCAAACCCAATGACAAATGCACTCTCCATCAGTGGTAACTCTTGGGTAAGTGAACAAGAAGCCGGAGTTCTCCCAACTACGCCGCGGTCACTTCAACATCAAGAACCGGAATTACTTCCAGGGGTCTGTTGTGGCAATCCCGGCATTGTACACCATGTCGATTGTGACTACGAAGATGTGAGACAAAACATGGGACCAGGGGCCGTCGCATTGTAATGTGGCCAATAAATGGTCAAGCTTAACATTACTACATTTTGTCTCCCAAGCTTACATGAATTATATAGTCGTGGTGAAATTAAATCTTTCTTTAATAATGTAATTACTTCACTTTCTTTCCTCAATAAGCCAAGACAAGTGGTAATGGATGCTACATTATTATTATCTGAACTGAGTCTCTTTTAACGACCGACTTTCAACATTAGTATCCTTCGATTACAAACGAGGACCCATCAGCATCATTTATCGCAGACGGAGGCGCTGCGGCAGTGATGCTGTCAGATCAGTCAGGCCATATCGCTCATTCTGACTTCAAGCATTATTTCGCAAACAATTCCACGCGCTACATTGCATCGGACCCAGGAGAGGATGACGTGTTGATGTCAGCATATCATGACTACTGTCACATCGGTCGACATGGTCGCTACCCAGGTGATCTCCCTGCTCCACGAAGGGATAAGGGAAATCGCCCTGACCGTTCTGCCCCCAGTCGGTCTCATTTGGTTCCACCGGCAAATGATGATGCTCAAGAGCAAAGGAGGGCTGCCATGGCAGATCTCTCAGGCACCATCACCTTCCGACTCCAGGAATGACTTCCACAGCAACACCATGCGCCTCATCGCATCAGCGCCTGAATAGAACGACGATTCGATGTCAACATATCATGGCTACATTAACCTCAGTCGCTATTCAGGTGAAAATTTTACTCCAGGAAGTGATGACGACGTTTAACCCTTACCAGTTTGTCCCATCTCCACCAGCAACTGCTCATTCTCATTGACAAGCGGAGCAGATTCACTTGACATGCTTGAGGCCTCTAGCGCGGTCATCTGGTTATCTTGAGGAGTTTTTCGATTCATCACAATCGAACTACTAGCAATTATAAAAAAAAACAAAAAAAAAAAACGCCATCGCAACACCTTACCACCACTAGGAGCAGTAGTTGACGCCAGTGTCATTTAGTGTTATCGAGTCACCGAACTTTGATTGCAGCAGTTAATTAAACATTTATTTTCTGTAATCTGTTCCACAGAGTGAACAGTGGTAAAAATTAACACTATAAGCACCGCCATGAATGATAACCACCAATATTAACATGACCACAATAGTAGCTAAAATTATATCTGGATATTGAAGTTGTGTAATCTGAATGTATCGATAGTTCAAACTCCGCTGACAGCAGTTAATTAAACAGTAGATTACTGTAAAAGTATATATTATTAAAACAATTTCCAACATAACAATAAGTACCGCCGTGCATGTAATGATAAAATGACAACGCCATCGCCAATACCACTACCGCCGCCAAGGGCAGCCGCAATGACAGTAGTAGCTCAGCAGCAACAGGAAGCTCCGGATATAAGGGTAAATAGACTCTTAACTCGGCTGTTAACAGTTACTGAAACATTATGGTTACTGATCTAGTCAACATGTGTATTAAGTCTAAATTGAAGGCAATGGCCAATATTACCGATGTTTTTATCGTTGACAAATGCAATTTCATGACCATTGCACACACCATGAATAAACGTGATTGGCATCTCGTCCAACAATTAGCAATATGTTTATAACGATCGACCGACGTGGGAGAAACTATTACAATTTACCATTAATTACCATGTTCACCATAATTGCCTTAATTCACCTGAATTTTACCTGAATTTTTAAAACTAAATTTGTACCTTTACATGCCAGAGGACTAGGTGACAAAGGAGAGTGTGCTGTCCTATTACGTGACTCTGCCAAGGCATTTCACATTGCATCTCACCAGCGTCACACAATCCAAGCTGACCACTATGCTATGTTGAATGTTGACTCACTATTAGTTTGGTCACATGTCACACCTAGCAGTACGTTCTGAACGGACAACAAGTTAAAGGCAATGTAGCTTGATTTTGAGTTTATTTAATTTCACTATACGGTCACTTGCTTCAGCCAGTGGCTGTTTTCATCAATTTCGTACAAGCTCATTTACATATGCATGGTGTAAAAAAAAATCAAAAAAAAAATCATGAGTCCGAAATTCCAAATTATGAACAACTGTTTACAAATTTACAAAAAAACAAAACATCAATTTTCCTGCTTTATAAATCTGTACAAATATTGAGCGATGTGCTTTGTTTAACCAGTGAAATGGGAGTTTCCCTGGTTTAACACCGATTGGTAAATCCAGGGAAACTTCCATTTCCCTTGTGAATCACTATTATAATACTTTCTTTCACCACGGTAAGTTACTTATCAACGCTTCTTAACATCTTTCTTTGGTTTTGGTATTTTTAACTGAAGATTTGTGTTTCTGTATCTCTATGCATTTTGTTAACCACACAATAATTGTTATTTCTGCTGTGGGAAGCTGCTGTTACTCATTAACATTAATGACCTACCTGTATACAGCTTCCACCATTGTGGCAAATGTAAAATATTATATAGTTTAACGGCTAGAAAATGTGATATTTACCATGCTGACAATTACAAAGCATATTATGATACAATTATGAGTCTTCCATTTGAAAATGGTTAGAGCATGTTTAGACAGGATAACTTTATTAACGCTACATCTTTATACAGTACAGTATAGTACATTTTAAATTTCTATAGTTGTAATGTTTAGAGTGCTTATTAAACATAAACTGTTGTCTTCATTAGAGTGCCTTTCCAGGTCGTGCATACATCAATCGTATATTTGTATCGTGTGAAGATAATTCATATCCTGGCAAGTGACGATGATTATGCAAGATGATTCTTGTCATAATCTTATGCTATTTGATACATATTCGGGAAACATCATGACTATTTATCTTTGTAATAGACCTGTATATATGACGAAATTGGTTATGCATGCCACGTGTGATTTTATCGATAATCGACCGTTTATACGTAAGGAGTTCTGGTTGATATTTGTAAATTTTCGAAACATGTTTTATATCCTTCATTAGAACCATGCTCTATATCCTTCATTATCATTACACTTATTGCAATACATGTATAAGCCAATCTATATTCGTCATAATGGAAAATAAAAGCAGATCATAAAACCCGCTGTGCCTTGTTGATTGTTATTTTGTATACTATGTGTTAACTTAAGTGTCATATAATAATAATAATAATACACAGTTTTTATATAGCGCATATATCACATTACAAATGCACGTCTCTATGCGCTGTATTATTACCCTGGTCGTTACTGGTACAGTTCAAACCCGCATAATTATAATGCGCACCATCTCAACTCCCCAGGGAGCATACTAGCCAATGGTAGCCATATGATAGCGCCCAGTCTAATTAACACCCAACCAGGTACCCATTTATATTCCAGGGTAGAGAGTTGCAATACGGATTAAATATAATACATTCAACCGATGTCATCAATTTACAATATGATAAAAATAGGTTCGATTTTAATGGATCAATTTTCATCTTAAAATTACGATATTATCACCCCGGTCATAGGATACAATGCCAACCCGCGCACATTGTATGAACCATCTCCACTCCATTGGGACCATTTCTTCCAAGTGGTTCATGGGCATTAAGAAGATATTTTTCATAAATAATTTCATCCTTCAGTCAATTAAAAATGTAGTAAATGTAGGGTTCATGCATAATTAAATCATCTATTAAATTTGCCTGAAACTTATAGTTTACTTGTGTAATAAATCTCCCTTTTTTCATAGCGAATGAAACTCATTAACTTACTTCCTGGTTTATTTCCGTATGCAGATATTATTTTGGGCCTGTATTCAAACAAATCAACACGGGGATTAAGTTTCTATCTAGACATAGATATACCTCCAAGATGTATTCTCTAAATGAATTTTGCTATCGGCAATATTTGTTTTGAAATATGCATGGTTTGCAAATTGATTAAGAATATTTCAAAATATGATATAGTATCGGCTTCCATGGTAATGTAGATATACATTCGGCTTGTCGATGGAATATGTGAGAAAAGCTCAGAAGGACTTTTGGTATTCCTTCTTGTGCCGTCCTGAAAAGGACTATGTTGGTCTTAGAAAGGACTGTTGTTATTCTAATGTGAGCTTGTAGTTCTAAAAATACGCTTTACATACGTTGACAATATCCTTAACTTATAAAGCCCGGCGCAAACAGAGCCGACTTGACCCGATCCGACCCGACCCGACTGAAAGCCACAGTCGGTCCGATTCAGTCGCAACCGATTCAACATGTTGAATCGGGCACGATTGGTTTCCAACTGGCAAAATCAGAGTCGTGAGGCAACGCACACAAAGCCGCTCCGTCTGAGAACTAATTGGATCGGGTTGAGTTGGCTCCGTCTGCGCCTAGCCTTTAGTCAAGCCTCTATATGGCTTGGAAATTCTCTATGCGATCGCGAGCTAGCTAGCTGTGAGAGAGCACGGGGTCAGTGAGCGGGACGAACTGGCTCCCATATCTAGTATACCGGCAGCCCAGAGGTCTTTTGTGCATCGAAAAGCGTACTAATTGTTGAACATATGAATATTTAGAGGAGAATGTAACAAATCCAAAAATATGAGTCTCCCTGGGTGTATCTGTGGATAAAGGGGTCCTTTGCGCCTCCAAAAGTTGGCCCCTGGGGATTGTCCGATGCTTCTATTTTGTGCGATTGTACCGTGTTAATCGTCACTCACGACTCATCAGGGCGGGGTAGGCGCATCGTAGACAATGGAGAAATCATTCATGCATGTTACCTTTTTCGAACATTTTACGTTGGCTGTTTTGAAAGACGAAAAACACGTTGATTCATTGGGGATTATATCCAAAACCTCTTGCAACAAATATGTCTTACAGATTACAGAATACATATTGATAGTACGTTTGCATATGCAAAGGCCATATAAATACATTTGAATGAAACCCATCACCAAAACAAGATCAAACAGGGCTTCCACTTACAAATTATTTTAAAGACATTACATAAACACCCGTCTCGAAAATAGCCGAATGCAGAGGAACCAATATGAGCGCATGACATAGCGACAGGGCACACACAAACACACACACACATTCACCTATGGTCATGCGTAACGAGGTCGCCTCATTTTGCGTTACAAGCCGATTTGAGATCCTTCGAGAGAATGTCTATTGTCCTCTACATGCAGCTATGTCGCCAATACACACATAAAACTGACCTTTACGTCATAGGTGTGCAGCGATCGTGTCGTATGGGTTCAATTATAACATTTACGTACGGAAATACAATTTCTGAAAGTGGAAGGTCATTTTTGTAAAAACAACTTTGACGAGTCGATCTTCAACATTCAGAGGCAACTGTAGGGTAATTTAACGGATGACATTTGTATCCAATATGTATTATATAATCTGTAAGACATATTTGTTAAGTTGCAAGAGGTTTTGGATATAATCCCCAATGAATCAACGTGTATTTCGTCTTTCAAAACAGCCAACGTAAAATGTTCGAAAAAGGTAACATGCATGAGTGATTTCTCCATTGTCTACGATGCGCTTACCCCGCCGTGATGAGTCGTGAGTGACGATTAACACAGTACAATCGCACAAAATAGAAGCATCGGACAATCCCCAGGGGCCAACTTTTGGAGGCGCAAAGGACCCCTTTATTTGTTTACATTCTCCTCTAAATATTCATATGTTCAACAATCAGTACGCTTTTCGATGCACAAAAGACCTCTGGGCTGCCGGTCTATAGCGTTTCGCACTCGATGTGTTCGCTTTCTTATTCGCTCACTCTCCACTCGCTCTGCTCGCGTAATTGTGCATATAGCGTGAGAGTCTTGACGCAAGACTTTCTGCGCCGGGCTTCATAGTATCTACTGAGTTGCAAAAATGCTGGTCCTGAGATTGCCCGTTCAGCTTGTTCAGTCCGTACTCGTCGAGCTTCGTGTACATTCCGTATTCGAATTCATACTAAAATGATGTTCATACTCCTTTGATTTATTGTTTGATATTAACCAATGTGCGATATAATAAATTAGCATGTATTTTGTATTTTGTGTTGTATTTGATATAAATTAGTATATCAATCATCGGACAAACATATTTTTTTTTTTTTTAGCATTCATTTAAAAATTAAAAATGACGGACTTGCCTGTAATTGTGTTTGTTCGTATAATTCAGATTGCCAATTTGCATTATACTACAAATATATTACACATTAATATGGTTTCTTGATTCATTTGTAAAGTCTCCATTTTCCTTATCTGACTTTAAGCCAGATATTTGATTTAAAAGGGTGTGTGATTATTCATGTGAGAGATAAGACAAATTATATGAACAAAAGAGAGGTAGATGGAGAGAAGCTAGAGAGTGAGAGACAGTACGAGGAGGGAAAGAGGGGATGGGGTAAAAAGGGGGGGGGGGTACGTTAGTGTTTCAACTGATTGCACAATAACTTACTTTCACATTCATTATACTTATCCTTTAGTTATTACGCCATTGTGATGCTAAAAGTGATTTATTACTGATGTGTTTTGATAGAAAGTAAGATTAAAACAGAGTAATTATGGTCATTTGATACATGAACGGCGGAAAAGGGTGTGAATATGGTTGTGCACTTCCCCAAACAACTGAGTAGTTTAATTAAACTGTGTCAGAGTGTGTCTTGCCCCTAACCACGTCTCGCGTAACTGTGTCACTAATTATGATTGATTACTTTGTGTTTTAGATCACATGGTATAACTAAACATAGCTACGTGGTATATCGTTACAAGAGGTAGGGTTGGACAAGGGGCGCGCTTGTCCTCAATTAATTTTATATAGATCCATGCGAAAATATATTTCCGCATCTACCACCTTATACGCCTTTGTGTCACTAATATAGATGATTAATAATATGTTTTGATGAAATTATGGCACGCCCGTCCTATAATATTCATGGTAACATTTGTTCTTGCTTTCTCCCCCCAAAAAGAAAACAATGTTTTTTATAAACTTTGGTGAAGATGACCCTATAGTCTCATTACTTTAACGTTCCCTGCGCCATTATTATGATGGATGATATTATTTAGGAACAGTAAATGGAATACTATTTATCACAAATAAAATATGAGTAAACTTAATATGATAGGGAGGGTGAAGGAAGGGGAAATTGATATCACTTAGTTTCACAGGAGACTACTTATGATGATTTCTTTATACTTTTTGAAATATATAATGGCCTTGTTTCCTTCCCTGCCTATTTATCACTGCCATTTATCAAGTATTGTCATTAGCGTGACAACCTTGATCGAAAGTACAAATTGTAACTTTCTACGGACAAATTTGGGTTACGAATTTGTTTTCCGCGCAGTTCTTGTTCTTGAAGCTTCTGATGAAACAACTCTTCCTCATTTCTCCCGTTTAGAATTCCAACAATCGTTGAAGATATCAAACAAGAAATATGGAGTGCATTTTGTGTGTTGTTTTATCAGCGCTGTTTACGCTTGTCGTCGTTCCACCCTGTATCACGTTGTCGTTTGAGTGTAAGAGACATCATGAACTTGAAATGAATGAGACCACTGTCAATGTTCAATGCATTGTAGATGAATACATAACATCAAACGTGATGCTAAATATCAGTCGGTCTGATGACACTCTCATCGGTAAATGTGAAATACAGAGTTGTGAACCTAGCTTCTGCTACGCGTTCTGTATACCTGGAAATCATTTCAACCTTGAACTGTGCGGTCTGAAATGTTTTTCTTTCAGTATTAGAGATCCTCTGACTGACGCTGATTACAGCGAATATTACATATCTGCCGATACTGGTGAAAATGTTCTTGCTTTGAATCTAACCGCAACTGCGAATGAAAATGAAGACTCATCTATATTGCCGCTCTTGACATCCACAATAGATCATTCAAGTAGTGCTCTTGCTAACAAAACAAAAGAAGAGAGAGGTGGGGGAATGCATCCCACTGTTTCTGAGCCGTCAACGGTTTTCAAGCAATCTAACATATCACAAAACACATGTGAGCTCCAGCCATCGGTCAAGAATGACAATTGGAAGCTAAGTGATGTGGCTTTCATGGTCGTAATATCGGTACTATCTGTTGTCATCATATGCATTATCGGTTCGCGATTCTATCTTTCTAGACAAAGTGAAAGACTGAACAATGATTTCCAGAGCCTTTCCGTTGCCCTGTCTCGAGCAAACACAACAGAGGCGCTGAGCATAGCTTCCGTGACGCCTCAACCACCACTGACATCATATCCCAGTACGAATACACTCTCCGCGAATGATAACTCTTTGGTAGGTGAACAAGGCGCTGGACTTAACACCCGGTCACTTCATCATCAGCCTCCTGATTTGCCTCCACGGCTTGGTCGCGGCATCACTGACATGGCACAACTGAGAGTGGATGATTGCGAGCCATACAGTGAGAGCAGGACAGACGTCCAGCTGATAGCTACCGGGCGACTAGATCGTCTTCATATTAGCAAAGACAATGTCCACGGGAGTTCAGTCGGTGCTCATGGCAAAGTCCTGAATGAAAATAACACGTACTGTGCAATTAACGATTGCAAGCGCAATGAAGCCATTGATAATGAGAAAGTTAGTCAGTGGGGATTGCCTCAAATTCAACCTGCAACCGTTGAGGATCTATCAATAGACTGCAATGCCGACGATGATGATATGCTGAAGACATTGTATGCCAGACCAGAGAAGACAGGGAGAGACAATCCGCATAAGCTCATAAATGAATCACTGTTCGATTACAATCTGAACGCGGATGAATGTGACTACGACGATCTCAGGCAAACTGTAGAACGAGGTAACGTTTGCAATGTAGTGTTGCTAATAATTGGTCATGTTTAAACGCATTAAATCACGTTTTAAAAACATGTATATATTAATAATTTAACCTCAAAATGTCACCTTTCATAAGGTTAAGGTATTCGCACGTTCTCGTTGATAAGATAAGCATAGTAATCAAGGAAAATAACTGTTCAAGTAGAACACCCTGACTCTTTCTGACGACCGACTTGCAGCATTTCTATCTTTCGATTTCAGAAAAGGGCCCATCGGCAAAATTCATCGCAGACGGATGCGCTATGGCAGAGAGATCACCATATCCACCCGGCACCATCGCTCTTTCTGACTCCAGGAATGACTTCCCCAACAACGCCATGCGCCTCATCGTATCACCGCCTGGGGAGGATTATGAGTCGGTGTCGGCAAATCAAGTGTACGGTAACCTTCGTCAATATCCCGGTGAGATGTATGCTCCAGGAATTGAAGATGTCTTTGTCCCTTACCACTCTGGGCCATTTCCACCGGCAACTGCTCACCCTCAAGGGCAAGATTGGGTTGCCCCGGGGACAAGTGGGACAGCGTCATTTGAAGTCTCTGACAGAGGTTCCGGTCTTGAGGAATGTTTTAATTCGTCTGACTATGAGCTGCTGAACCTGCAACATTCTCCGGAAAAATAGCGATATTTAGTGTAGTGTAGTGGGGGTTTCCCGCAAATAAGTAACACAGCACAACTTTGGTACTCGGACAGACATCAGGGACAAGCGTAATGTGTTTATTCTGACTACACAGTACCAGCAGTGACCAAACATTTCTAAAACGTTTTTAGGCAAATCATACATTTTGGATTCAAGGGTTGCTAAGGAGACAATTGTCCAGTTTCCAGCCCATTAAAAAAGCCCAATTCAAGGGACAAATTGTTTACAACATTGTTCACGTTTGACATGAGCAGATGAGACTGGGAGGTCATCACTTCAATACTCTATATGTGACCTAACACAACAAAACGACCGTTATGTCGCTCAGAAAGTTTCTATGTTATTAGCTAAAATAATCAAATTTGGTTTAAAATATGAGATTTAGGATTTCGTATTTTCTGAATGAAAGTATCTCAATCTGCCTTCTGTGAAATTTTGATCGTCAGAAATCATTTCTAAATATGTTTTTTCATCCAATAACCACTATCATATTACAGCGCTTGAATGGACGCCAATCTTTGAAGTGGCCTGTTTCTCCCTTGTTATAAATCTGCTTTAGCCATTTTCCAAATCTTTGGCGCTCATTTTCAGAGGGTTTGGCTTGTCTGAATATGACAATTTATATACCATTAGGTAATGACTTCTATACTAATATGTCATGTGAAAATCAGCATAATCATTTTTCCAGACTTATTGGTCGTTTTGTGGTGTAAGGTCACATATGCTACATAAGCAACTGTAGACGCGAATGCACTAGGAATAATGTAGATGTTCGCAATAGTAATATGGGTTGCTTTGAACGCGAATAGGACAGTACAGTGTTGTCATGAGTTATGGGCGGAGCTGCATGTCAATTTTTTGTAAAGAAAACAACCGACTTGTTGTTCGGAATTATTAGCACTTCCATACTTGTCACTGCTGTTTGGGCAGTACATCAAACTTGTCTAAAGTAATCTTTGTTAAAACACCAACTGCTGACCTTCTAAACAAACTTTGTTCATGGACAATCTTAGGGAAAAGGAAATCCAATCTATATGAACTACTCGTATAAATACGTTCAACCAAACCATAATTACTTATGTTCATGCTTTATAATTTAGCTATATATATGTTTCACTGTTCTGAGCTGTTCTGATCTGTTCTGAGCATTAACACGCCTGTATTTACCGGGAATGTGAAACCTGCTTTCCTTAAATACAAGTATTCTATATACTTTATTATTATATAAGCGAGAAGTGAACTAATACATACAGCTTCGGTTTCTTCCATTATATAAATAATTGCAAGGAGTAATCATAAATGATTGAGAAGGAAGAATAATAGTAGGCGTAGCTTAATAAGCAATGTTCCTCCTTTTAATCCACCAAATGAAAAAAGGCACTGGTCGAAAAATTGGTCTCCGCCAGGACTCGAACCTGGGTATCCGGCTTGGAACGCCGATGCCTTAACCACTAGGCCACGGGGACCGTGTGATTAAAGACAGATCCAGTTCAGGTCATTGGCAAGCCAATCTCTCGGCCCTTTGTACTCAAGTATTACTTTATTATTATATATATATTTTATTTACTTTACCTTACAAGCGGTTTTTGCATTCCGCCAAATAAATATAAAAATACACCGTGGTATGTTATACGCAATGTAAATCTCAGTGCACATGTCGTGTATTACTCATCATCCTAATAATTTTGCTAAGGGATCTAGTAACTTTGTTGTTATGTTAAAAAAGTGATGAATAGTTGTTAAATGTGTATTTATGTTATCTGATGTATCCACTTAGTATTGTGTGAACATTAAATGGATATGGCCGAGAAATGAGCGAAAATGCAAGTGATATTTGCAGTCTTATTGCACTAAATTTCTACACAGTTATGATTATCCACTAGATAGTAAAACATATAAACACTGGACTCATAAATACGTTTCTAACGAAAGGGAAATTAGAGTAAAAAACCTGCCCCATGTTTCTTTTGGTTGAATGAATACATCAAGGTATGAGGGGCCACTAAATATTTCATTTAGTTTTGTGGATTTGGACAATGTTAATATATCCCTTTTAAAAAGTTTACGTAACATTATTTTTTTTCTTAACACATATATTTTATGACTAACACGTGAAAAGGATGTTCTTCATGTTGTTGGCAATAAGGCCGAGTTTATTAATAGAAAACACAAATTCAAATTGTTATTAATGAATGGGATACTCAATTTATAAAGATAGGCGCATGGATTGAAACATATGAGATATATTGCATGCAAAGTATAGATGTAAACCATTTGTTTCCAATCAGTGCAATTAGATTGATTAGGGCATTTATGAGTAAATACTGAAATCAAATACTTACATTATCTGCGAGGGCGAATAACGTGCTTATTACTTTTTGTTCACCCAGAGAAAAACATACTGTTTTAACCGCATCGTATTATTTTAACGTAGCCACTGTAACATTGACATGATGGCTTGCTCGTACATTTTTCGCGGATTTCCAAAACGTTTCATTGTCTTTATACGAATAGATCAATACATTCTGGTTATTTTCTATACAACCAGATATTCCGAGAATCATCGAAGTTTACCCCGTATTGCGTAGATTAATATAATGCAGGTTAACCTGGTCCTGTATACTTATACAATAATACTTTTAGTTAAATTCATTATTTTGTGTATAATTATGCTGTCGAGTTTTGTATATATTGTCCTTCCTGCACTTTCTCACATTACTCGTATTTCTAAATGATGAAAGCCAATATAATCAAAGGGTAATGTAGTGCTTATATTATACTTACGATGTATGGCATGTATGGATCACCACTAGATTACAACACACTTATGCGTTTATTAAATTAAATATTATTTAAATTCGTATTCGTATTCAGTTATTTGCATTGTTATGTTACTGTATGGTTATCATGGTTACGTGTGGTGTGTTTTGTGCTTGATTGTGAGCGAAAGTAACGTAACCATCTATTTTAATGCATTTGTAATGATAAACACACGTTTACAGCAATATCGAAACTAGCTCACGTCAATTATAAAATAAATGTCTTTAAATCGAAACGTAACAAGAGATGGCGTTTCAAGAATTTATTGTTTGGCGAGTTAGAAACAAAACTAGCTGTGGTGATTAATAAATTAACTTCCCCCATTTTCACAATTAAACAATATTTGTTGGCGAATCCTGAACCGTCAGGAAGTATGTAGATGGAATTTTCATAAATCAATTAATTTGAATAAACATTGTAGCCGTAGTAATGTTTGCATTGTAAAATAAGTTATATTTTGAAGCCCACACAATCGCGAAATATTATTTTGGAAACAAATTAACATATATTATTTGGCTTTTGTATTGTTTGTAATAATCATTGATAACATTTTATTTCTTAAAAACAAGCAAAACATTTATCCCGTTCCCTTCAAGATTTTGAAATTTCCATAGACTTTTTACACGACCCACCCGTTTCCTGTAGTGTAGTGACAAATGGTAACACCTTTCACCTTCCACATGTCTGAATAATGTCCTATTCACGGCGTTCACGGCTTCTCTTTGTGAGCATAGCAGCCTGAGTAGACCGCCGGGTAAGTGGCCGAAACTGCTTTAGTTTTAACTTTTTGTGACACCCCCTCGACATCTATACCTCGCACAAAAAGTTCCGCAATCGAGGTTTGCGCATTAATAACTTTTGTTTAACGCTATAACCATTCATACATTTGGTATCATTGGAAAGCGTGAATTCTCCTCTTTACATTGGTATGAAATTTGTTATGAATATTTTATCATGGAATGTGCATTGCATCCAAATGTAGGGCAAAGTCAAAAGTGAAATGTTGCAAAATGCACTGATTTTGTCAACATAGTGCCTTCTTTGGCTTGAATGGGGGTGAGGTGGTCATGCATTCAAGCCACGTTTTAATCTTCAAACAAAAGGAAGGCACACTGTTGACAAAATCAGTGCATTTTGCAACATTTCATTTTTAATTTGCCCTACATTCGGATGTAATGCACATTCCATGATAACATATCCATAGCAAATGTTATATCAATGTAAAGAGGAGGATTCACGCTTTCCAATGATACCACATTTATGAATGGCAATAACGTAATAGGCATTCAAGCCACGTTTTAATCTTCAAACAAAAGGAAGGCACACTGTTGACAAAATCAGTGCATTTTGCAACATTTCACTTTTGACTTTGCCCGACATTTGGATTTAATGCACATTCCATGATGAAATACTCATAGCAAATGTTATATCAATGTAAAGGGGAGAATTAACGCTTTCCAAGGATATCAAATTTATCAATGGTAATAACCTAATAGAAAAGTTATTAATGCGCAAACCCCGATCGCGGAACTTTTTGTGCGAAGTATACATGAAATTCTACCAGAAGGTAGAGAAAAATATACTGAAAACAACTCCACATCTCGTCAAGCTCAACAGATCCACATTTTTTCAAAAAGTGGACAAAACTTGAAACAATTTTTTACAACACTCTCTGAAAAATAATCCAATCCCAGTGCATCTCTCATTAAAACGTAACGCTATCCCATAAGCTAGAGCCAATCAGATCGCTTGTTTTATCGTTGTGCTAAAAGCTTATGTTGATGCGATGTGATGACATGAACTTTATTTGGATTTTGTTGTATACATGCCTCTCAACTCACAGTAAATTGATTCCTTTAGACGAATTAATTCTAAAGAGATGAGGAATGAGTACCATTTGGAAAAATTACCAAAAACACATTTGAAGTTGATAAATAATTTTAGGAAAAGAGACCGATCCGCCACTTGCACTTCGGCTAACGAAGATTCATCAGGCTATTGTCGCCTGAGCTCCGGGGCACTGGTCGGCTACAAAAGGTGGCATGGAGGCATAATGCAATCGCCATCAGCATGAATCTGGAAGGTAGTCCTTTCGTAAGATTACCCCAAATGTAGAAAATGAAATAGAAGCAAGGCTTTCCTCCCATATTCATGCTGATGACGTTTGTGTTAGGCCTACCTGGTGCCTCTTTTCGTAGCCGACCAGTGCCCCATAGGCCCGGCGGGAAAAGCAATGATGTTACGTACATCATATAATTTAGCGCAACGATAAAAAAAGCAATCTGATTGGCTCTTAATAACGGGATCGCGTTACGTTCCAATGAAAGATGCACTGGGATTGGATACATTATTGTTTACGCCGTGTATATAAGGCGCGCGGTTTAAAACAATGCTTGTGATTGGCCTATGACTATGATGCACTGTAATCCGGACTTGAGAGACGCACAGCGATTGGACAAAATTTATCCAAGTAAATCGATATTTGTCGATGATTTTTTTCATTTTATGAACTTATGTGCACGTTTCGCGATTGACGAGATATTGATTCCATACTTAAATATATTTATAAACAATCTCCACTACTTAAAATGTAACTGTACGAGGGGTGTCACAGAAGTAACGAATTTTCACCCTCGCCCGGCGGTCTAGAGTAGTTCAAATAGTTTTCTTCCCCTGTATTCGGGCTTAGTTCAATAGTACATGTGTCAGTGACTAACATTCAGTTTCAACATAACTCTTCGTTCCCTTTGAAGGTAAAACAAATTCCAAAACATGAATGATGCTAACGTATTGAAAATGAACATAAATAACATCATGTATGACTATACATAATTAATGACTGATTAAATAAACTAACGCTTTCATTGATACGAAAGTGAAAATAGTAAATCAGTGATAAATGCGGCCCCTGTTCTTGTTTTTTTTTTATATAACAAGAGAACGTGACATTTGGTCTAAATAACGAACGACGATTGCAACAAATGTCCGTGGCATATCTTTATCATTTAGCATCAACATCCAGGAAGCACACTCAAAATAACACTGTTATAAAATAAGTTCATAACTCTTGCCGTAAATATCGCGACATGTATATGTACATTTCTATCTGCTGATTTGAAATTATGCTGTATCAATCAAACCAACCTTAACTCAATCAATCACCCAAATCATTAAGAGCATGAGAACGATAAAGGACTTTTCAAGTGGAAACTAATTGAATAGACCCAAGCTTGATATCATGCAAAGGGGCAATAAATAAGATTCACAAATAACCCTCTAAAATTAAACCCATATAAAACTAAGCAAAACAGATTTCAGGTCAACCAAACTGAAAGCAATAAATCAAATACTTATAAAGGGACTGGAGTACACTGAAAACCTAAACTGGTAAGCTGGACTAGCTTAAAGCTAGTCCAGATGGTGTCCATCTGGACTAGTTTTAAGTTAATCCAGCTTGCTGGACTAACAAGGCGGACTAACTTTGGCTTAGTCCGGCGTGCTGGACTAGCATTGCGCTAATCGCTCGACTAGCTTAAAGCTAGTCGGTCGACTAGTTTTATGTTAGTCCAGCATGCTGGACTAGCATCAGCTAGTCGCTCGACTAGCTTAAAGCTAATCCAGATGGTGCCCAGCTGGACTAGTTTGATGTTAGTCCATCTGGCTGGACTAACATCAAACTAGTCCAACTGGGCACCATCTGGACTAGCTTTAAGCTATTCAGTAACTAGTCGAGCGACTAGTTTTATGTTAGTCCAGCATGCTGGACTAGCATCAGCTAGTCGAGCGACTAGTTTTATGTTAGTCCAGCATGCTGGACTAGCATCAGCTATAGTCGCTCGACTAGCTTAAAGCTAGTCGAGCGACTAGTTGGACTAGTTTGATGTTATTAGTCCAGTCAGACCTGCATGTTGGCAAATGCCCTTTTTTCCAGACCATGTTGTCTCATTTCACCTGGCTACATCAATCTAATCACAGACTGTACCCAAACCTATCACAGGCATATAGATTCTGAAATAAGAAAAGTATATTCAATAATAACATTTTAACAAGTAATTTATTTTTCAAAGGCATATACTGCCAACTCTTCACACCAAAAGTCTCTAACATCAGTATCCATGATTCTTGAAAAATTGGGTTACAAAAAGGAAACTATTTGTTTTAAAAAGGAATCTTGAGCAGACATGATGTTTTGAGTAGGGAAATAACCGAACTATTCACATTTTCAAAACATTACATTGCAGTACAGACTACTGATCTATACTGGCTATTCATTTGTATGAATGTTCATTGTATCAATGAATAGAAAATAACATGGTATTATAAATTATTTGTAGTCAAAACGATTACCCAATCCACGGGCAAATTGTATCCTAAAACAGAATCCGCGATGTATCAACGTGAGGTTACCCTCACAGGAAAACTCCTCTAGTGGCCGTCTCTCCATCAGCCAGAAGGTGACAGTGTTCGGCTCCACATAGGCAAAGTAACCCTGCCTATACACAATCCTAGTATTCCATCCTTTCCCTAGCACACCGTCAACGTTCGAAAGGGACTCCAGAACAAATTGTGATTTCGTGTTTTTGCTCTTTCGTCCCAAATGCGATAATTCTTCAAATATGGGTAACAGGCACTTCCAAATTTACAACACTATCAACCTTTTGTTGTCCATGTAGACTTGGTTTGACTTCAGACTTTAACTGTTCTATAAAAAAGTCCCTTTGCTCTGGTGTACCATGAATATAGCAATCAGGCTCGCCATTCATCATATTTTTTGGAAGGCCACTCGTCTTCCGTATAATATACTTTAACAAAAAAGTTTACCATCTAAAGTCTTCGAATCGGTCGACCAAGCAGGTGTTGCAACTTGAGATGCTTTGGCCCCTGGTACTGCCGGTCCGTTGTGGAGCTGAGCGTAGTTTTGTACAGTCCTCGCTCTTGTACTTCTCCCCGCAGAGGACATCATCCAGCCTCCAGCTGTAGCTTGTTCGACTGTTGATTAAAAATAACAACAACAAACATGGTTACAATGGTTGTAATTGTTCAGACAATATTGAATTAATTCCTGTATAATGCATCTATTTTCACAAACACAAATAAATTCAGAATACACCCCATACATAATCAGTCATGCTTACTAATACGAATAATACACTATTCTTTGTCTGAATGATTTTATTAAATAATATATTAATAAATAAGGAAATTAAATTAAAAATCAGACTACGAGTATAATGAGATTAATGATTTTTGTTTAGCCCAGAATACTTGATTATTCTTTTGACTTTAGTATTACAATACATCTTTAAAACTAAATGTATTCTACGTTCTTTTCTATTTTTATAAAAGTTAATATACAAGTATTAAATCATATCTATCTTACCTGCACTGCTGCAGATGCAGAACACTGCTGTCCGCTCGTACCGTTATAATCCAACACCACTGTTAAATGTAATGCTCCCCTAGCGACGATTACGATGCAAATATAGGTTTTCCCGCTCAATTTCGCGATTGTGTCAATCGAATTGATAATAGGAGCAAACGAATTCGCGCGATTTGCGATCGCCGTACCAAAGCATTATTCTAATTCGTTAATAGGCATTCAAAATCACGCCCGGAGCAAACGAATTCGCACAAAGCGCATACCATTTCGTCAATGGTCGTTCAAATTGACACGTAGTATACGTAGACGTCTCTTCGGTCAATCGAATTCGTGAAAGGGCAGCCAATTTTCAAATTACTGCTTTCGATTTAAGAAATGTAAAGATAGATCAGCAATAAATTGGCTAAAAGCAGTGGCGTTTGTATTCAGGTAAACTTAATTCATATTCAGACAAAGCATGTTATATTTGGGAAAATCAAGTCATAAATTATTCGTGAAATTTATAAAAGGAATATAATTTTGATAAAGGTCAATTTTGCTAGTAAGGTGAGAATGAGAAAATGGAATTCGGGGAAAAGGACCCTGGCCATCTGGAAATATATAAAATAAAATGCTTATAAGCTTCATGTATATCTTTGTTTTCTATAAAGATTCCCCTTTGGCTTATGATGTATTGTTTGTCAACTTATTAGGGGTGGGGAGGGGTGATTGTGCCGCCTATATAGCTCTGTGCTAAAGTGTATATCAATGTTCATTAAAGCTAAATGGGGATGTAGATGACATTACAATTGGACAAAACTTGATGATAACAAAATACATGTAAATACATCATGTTGTAAAAATTTTCAAACGTAACAAACCGCACAATGTCCTTTCCAGGGCAAAAGTAAAACATTATTGTTCCCAGTTTCGTGTGTCATATCATAATTATATATATATTCAGACAATTAAAACAGGACGAAGACTTGTATGTATATTTACGGACGACTGAGAAATGCATACATATGTCTCCCATGAAAGTCCAAGGCCCCGAAAGTACCCCCCCCCCCTCCCCTACATATACACAAATGTACATACATTTACATAGCATCCGCGTTATCTAAAACGAATGACGAAATGTTACAATTGTTAGTCCCGAAATGAAATCGAATGCTCCAAACGTGCTCATCAGGCATGACCGGCCATGCCGCGTTAAATTGTATGAACCAAGTTTACATTTGGCTGCACATTCGCGAAATCGATTGCCCATAAATGAACTTCTGTGTCTATTCGCGAAATCGTATGCGTATGCATGCATTCGCTTGCACTTATTCGGAATTAGAAAAACCAATACCAACGATACTGCGGCAACGCGCGAATTCGAATGCCCCTAAATGAATTCGATTGAGAAAAGTGCAAAATTGAGCGTGAAAACCTATAGTACAAAATCCTTTCGAGTTTTGTCTTGGTTCCTCACAAATATCACATCAAATCCATGATGTATCAGCATTTGATTGTCAGTTGTACAGTCTATATTTATTCTTCTTCCAACATGTTAGGTTCAAATTCACATATATAGAAAAAACTGCACTAAATGGAGAGATTCTGAGAACATTCCGAGGAAAAGAATTTTTCCGAGCGACATGCAACGTGAAAGGTCATACGCGTGCGTTAGGTTAATGCGTATGTCTATGGAACTCGTGTAGTGTGGCGTGGGGTTAGAATGTACCATAGTCGTTCACATATATAGTGCATGGGGCCGGCCAAAGTACAATGTACCATGTACTATGTACTGTATATATACAGCACACTACACAAAGATATACCGGTATACAACTTTTTGACATGGCGCTGGCTGGACTAACCTTAAACTAGTCCGGCTAGCTGGACTAACCTTAAACTAGTCCGACTAGCTGGACTAACCTTAAACTAGTCTGGCTAGCTGGACTAACCTTAAACTAGTCCGGCTAGCTGGACTAACCTTAAACTAGTCCGGCTGGACTAACCTTAAACTAGTCCGGCTGGTCAAAGCTAGTCGGTCGTTCGACACATCGAATTTATAAGTTATTCCAGCGGCACAAATTACGTTAGTAAAATGAGCTGGACTAATCAACAAGTAGTCCATCAGCTTCTACCTAGTCCAGCTAACTAGTACAGCATGAAATGTAGCCGTATACCTAGTCAGGCAAGCTGGACTAACCAGCCGGACTAGTTTAAGGTTAGTCCAGCCAGCGCCTGACTAGGTAAGGTTTTCAGTGTATAGTCATAATTATAGGCAAAGGCATGAATTTCAGGAGCACTTGACCAGAACACATTGACAGGCCCAGATACTTTTGCAGCTTCCTAAGTATTGTCTTGCATTAATACATGTGTCGCCAATAAATAGCTAGGCGACTGTGTCACAAAGGGTGCATGCTGTTTAGCGTCTATGACAATATTTATTCAGACGATTTTTTGCTTGAATTTCAATCCAATTTATAGTGCATATAATATGCTATCATGAGTAATAGCCAATAATGCTGAATTTAGTTAACCAGGAGGAATGAGATATACAAAATGGGTGTTATGATAGCAATATTGCCATTGTTCCTTGTAGTTCAGGGCTGTGCTTCGATTTCGTTTAAGTGTGCGAGACAGTTTGAACTACAAACGAACGAGACGGCTGTCAGCGTTCGATGTATCGTCAATGAATACTTCACAGCGTCTCCCGGACCAACGATTAAATTGGTTCGACCTGATGATAAGGTAATTGGAGAGTGTGTTTCTCAGGGCTGCAATCCGTGGCATTGCAACATGACTGTGGTGTATCCCTGAAGACGGCCATGGAAATAAATTACATCTTGAACTGTGTGGATTAAAATGTTTTGCCTTCAATATCAAATATCCGCTGGTTGACTCTGACTATGGTGAGTACTACCTACATGTCACACCTGGTCACAAACATTCTGTGTGGAAATTAACCAACAATATAATCATTGGTCTGGAAACTAATGAAACAGCTAACAATGTCACCAATTCAAATCATATTTCCTCGTCGACATCAACAACCACATTATGCGGAGATATACGACTGGAGGAGATACACTCTACTAAGTCTGTACCTTTGGAAGGTAGAGAACAGGGTATCTTTTCACAAACAACATGTATGACATATTCGTCGACTGACGGTGAAGATGAACAGACGAGCATAAACATGACGGGCACGGATGTGGTCTTCATGGTTATTATATTAGCCTTGACTGCAGCACTCGTGTGCATCATTGGCTCAAGATGTATTTTCGATCGTGCTAGTCGCAGTGATAGACTAAACAACTACCAACTTAATCTCTCTGCAGCCATGTCACGATCAGGCGCGCTGAACATGGCTTCCGTGACGCTCATACAACGTCTTACTGACGTCTTATCCCAGTACAAATGCCCTCTCCGCCAATGATAACTCTCTGGTAAATGGTCAATGTGTTGGACTTTACACATCTACGTCACGGTCACATCGTCTTCGGGCTCCAGAGTTGCCTCCAAGGGCCAGTCGCGGCAGCACTGACATTAGACAATCGCCAATGGATGATTACACGCCTTATGGAGAGAGCGAGATGAACTTTAACATGATGGCAACCGAATTCTCCAATCGTATACAGGTTATCAAAGATAATGTGAATGTGACTTCAGCAGTGGTCGATTTTCAGACACTTGGCGCTATTGGCGCAGGCCTCCAGGCCTCTGGTGAGAGGTGTCTGCAAAGAAAAGCTCGACATCGATCTCGATGTCAGCGACATCGATCGCATCGCAGCCACCACACAGCTCCACACAGCTCCTCGCAGAAGGGAAGGCGACCAGCGCTCCGGCAGACCCAGGAACCTCATCGTGAAGTTCACCAACTACAGAGCCCGCGAGAAGGTGTACGGCGCAAGGATGAAACTCCGTAAGTTCGATCAAAAAATCTTCATTAACGAAAACTTAACCAAAGAAAGATCCCAGCTGTTTTGGAAGATCAAGAAAGCAAACAAAAACAAAGATCACCAAATCTGGACTCAAGACGGAACCATTGTCGTTAAAAGTCCAAACGGCACCCGCATCAAGATAGCAAGAGAGTCAGACCTGAGCAAACTCTCTGATTTGAACATTTGAACTTTGAGAACACTTTCGATGACATTCTGATCATCGTTGAACATTAACTCATATTTCTATGGTATGACTGCTATTTATTCGATTTAAATTACCCACACACTAATTAATTTAATATTTGACCTCCCAATTTTTGTAATTTGCAGTTTTGCATTAAGCGTGTCTTTTTCTTAAAACCTCAAAATTTGATAATAGCTGAATTATTTTCTTCATTCTAAATTCAAATTGATCATTCCGGTCACCACCAATTATTTTGAATACTTTTTTTTGTGTTTTTGTTTCGATATTTTTTAGTTAGAATACTTGAATAAATTTTGATACAATTACTCACTTTACCTAATTGTAATTAGTTCTCACCACTTATTTGTTGTACTTGTTTATAGTTTTGATAGTTACTTGGTAATCTAACTTTTGCATCATTGTTTGTGTATGGTAATCTTATTGACAATTTGTGTAAATGGTGATTCCATATCCTTGTTTTATTTGTGATAAATGTGTGCGAGATAATCATAAGGCCTTGCTATGTACTCACTGCAATAACTGGGTTCACATCAAATGTGCTGGTATCCCAGTGTCAAAATATAATGACTCAAATGAAAATTTTGTTGGATGGCAATGCACAAAATGCCTATTTAGTAAGCTAGCCTTTTTAAATGAACATGTATTTGACACTGATGATTCAGTTGATATACCAGAGAAGATGACATTTAATCGAAATGACCAAAATAGAAATGATTGTATTAATCAATATCCTAAAGAAAAGGGAATGAAAATAGCACATTAGAATATTAGAAGTCTTAGAAATAAAATTGACGATCTTAATTTGTTTTTGTTAAACTGCCCATACGATTTGATGTCATTTTCAGAAACCTGGTTAGATGATGGTATTACTTGCAATATTGTATCACTAAATTGATATATTAGAGAGAAAAGATCGTGATAAAAACGGTGGCGGTGTGTGTTGTTATATTCGTGAAAATATTCCATATATAAGAAGATATGACTTAGAAAAAAAAAGAACTTGAATTAATATGGATTGAATTGAAGCCTAGAAATCAGACTAGCCTCTTTGTATGTATATTATATAGCCAACCCAGTAGTATTTCATCCTACTTTGATTTGTTAGAAGAAAATCTTGATTGCGTACATACAATATCAGATAGAATGGTTCTCCTATGAGACTTTAACTGTGATTTGTGAAGGGACAATACTATATCTAAACGTTTGACTGAGTTAAGTAGTCTGATGGGATTATCCCAACTTATTCAACAACCCACTAGGGTAACGCCTAATAGTAGTACACTCATCGACTTAGTCTTTGTGTCAAAGTCAATGGGTGAGCTTCAATCTGGTGTTCAATCAGTTGGATTAAGTGACCACTCCCTGGTGTACGTGGTTACAAAGTTTAAGGCACAAAAGTCAATATCTAAAATCTCGACGTTTCGTTATTTTCGATTCTTTGAAGAAGAAGCATTTCTTCGCGATTTGGCAGCCATTGACTGGGACAAAATGTGGACACAGCTAGATAATGTCAATCAAAAGTGTGACAAATTTCTTAGTGTCTACTTGAAGTTGTGTAATAAACATGCACCTTAGGTAACAGTACGGAGAAAACAGAAAGGTTCCCCATGGATTAATGATGAATATATTATGATTGCTAGAGAACGTGATTATAATAAGAAAAAGTTTGATAAAACTAAAGAAAATACGTACTATGAGACGTATAAATATTATAAAAACAAAGCAAATAACTTAAATAAAAAGTTGAAACGAGCTTACTATCGGAAGGAATTAACGGATAGTAGCGTTGATATGAGGACAAATTGGAAAGTTTTGAAGGAGTTATTACCTAGCAAGAAATGAAATAATAATTCACATATTTTAAGAAATGGGGAACCTGTAAATAATTCATATGATATAGCAACTGAGTATAACGAGATGTTTAGTAATATTAGTATGGTTAATCAAAATAATATAGACAAAAATCAACAAAAAGATAATTGTTTGAGACACATTCAATTGGCAAGATCTATCTTTTGTTTTGAAGAAATGAGCGTAGATTATGTTCAGAAGAAATTAAGTAATTTAGATTGCACAAAGTCGATAGGACTTGATGATCTGCATCCCAGAGTTTTAAAAAGTAGTGCTCGTCACGTCGCTATACTACTAGCGCATATATTTAATGAATCTTTATGTACGGGAAGCTTTCCCCAATCGTTTAAACTTGCCAAAATAGTACCTATACCTAAGAATAAGCTTACTAATGACATACGTAATTATCGTCCTATATCATTGTTATCGATAGTGGCAAAGGTATTTGAAAGAGCAGTCCATTCACAGCTCCTTAAATATATTGAAAAAGAAGGTCTCATGACTGAGCGCCAATCGGGTTTTAGACCCAATCACTCAACTGCAACATGTCTAACTGAGATTTGTGATTATTTATATGAAAATTTTGACAGGGGTAAATTTGTTGGCGCTACATTCCTAGATCTCAGAAAAGCGTTTGACGTCATACCCCATGACTTGCTTTTGTTAAAAATGTCTTATTTTGGAATAACTGACGTTGAATTGAAATGGTTTGAATCTTACGTAATAGATAGAAAGCAGTGTGTGTTCTATAAAGGAGAAACGAGTGACTTTCTCCCCGTGAGAACGGGGGTCCCACAAGGATCAATACTAGGACCACTTCTCTTTTGTTTGTTTATGAATGATATGCCAAATTTAAAACTGAGTATTGATACAAAAATCTCACTTTATGCAGACGATACAGTTGTATTTCACTCAGGTTTCGATGTTAGGAAAGTGCAGACAAATCTTCAATCAGATATAAATAAACTTAGTAAATGGTTTTTAGACAATGGTATGATTGTAAACTCAGACAAAACGAAGGTCATGTGGTTCTCATCTCGGCAGAAAAAAAATAATTGTAACTTCCAGATATTTATGAATGGTCAATTACTTGAAAATGTAACCAAACTCAAACACCTCGGTGTAACTTTTGAAGAAAGTTTGAATTGGTCATGCCACGTGGATGATGTTGTTAGGAAAATTGTACGATCAATTGCATGTATACGAAGAATTATGTCCTGTTTAACAATCGACAATTTGAAACAGTTGTATTTTACACTTATACTTCCGTACATAGATTATTGTTGCACTGTGTGGGGTTCTCTAACAAAAAGAGACATGTTGAGGATACAAAGATGCCAAAACAAATACGCTCGAATGATTTTGAAAGCTGACTATAATACTCCATCATTGGGACTCCTTCACTCACTGAAGTGGCAGCCCGTTGAACAAAGAATAAATTTTCATTATTATGTTATGGTGTATAAGTTATTGCACAACCTTGCCCCACAATACCTTTGTAATTTAGTATATAGGCGTAATGCAGCATATTGTACTCGTTATACCATTTCTAGCCAATTATACTTGCCAAAACCTAGAACTGAATATAGAAAACGCTCCTTCTCGTATGTTGCCAGTAAACTTTATAACGCACTACCTATGTATGTCCAAATATCTCCCACATTAAGCATATTTAAAAAACGCCTTCGGCAACACCAGTCCATTATATGATATCGCAATAACTATCGCAATTTGATTTTGTATACACTTAAGTTGAAATTTGTATTCTGTCATACCTCCGATGTAACTTTGTTTTAATTGCCAAGTTTTTTAAATGTTTTTTTTTTATTGTATTTATGTATTTATGTTTTATATATGTATTTATGTTTTTTAAGTATTTATGTATTTATGTTTTATATATGTATTTATGTTTTTTATTGTATTTATGTATAATGTTTTATAATATATGAATCTGGGATGACTCCCGATTGACCTACAGGGCACCAATTTGTGACTCGAGAACTTTTATCGTTATTTTATCACTTTGTATAATCATCATTTGACTTTTGATGTAAAGTACCTTGGACCTGGAACTCTTGCCGTAATTCAGGAGTAAGTTTGGAGTATAAATCTACAAGTAAAATACAATGATTTGATCTCGTATTCGTTGCTAGTTAGTTGAACTTATACTACAGACCCAAACACTCGTTTTAGTGTTAGTATTTGCCGACCTTGCCATTTACGTGTGCATACATGTGTTTACTGTATATATGTATGATCTAGCAACTTGGACGATCGTGTGATACGCCACTACTGATCACATCTCACACTCACAAACACGAGATATGGCTAAAAGTAGAAAGACAGCAACTGCCAAGCTGAGAGAGATTCTAGAGAGCCCCGAATTCCTACTGGCCCTAACTGACGCGGTTGAAAAGAAACTTGATGATATTATGAAAAAGCTACGTAAACAAGAAAAACGCATCTCACGCCTTGAAATATCACAACAGCAGACAGACAAACTATGTCACGACATCCAGTCCCACGTCAATGACTTGGGCAACAACATGTCATCAAGATGTGAACAACTAGAGTCCTCATCAATAGACCTGAAAGTCGACAACGATGCCAAGACGCACAAGATCCAGTCTCTGGAGAAGGAAGTCGACGCCCAGAGTAACATCATCTCCAGGCTGCAGACTTCACTAGAGTTTCAAGACCAGAACTCCAGGAGGAACTGCCTCCGCATCTTCGGGGTGCCTGCCGCTCCAGACGAAGTCACCACTGAGGCAGTATGCAACGTTGCCAAGAGAATCGGAGTCGACCTGAGCTCGGCAGAAATCGACCGTTGTCATCGTGCAGGGAAGCAGACGGCAGATGGCAGCAAACCTCGGGGCATCATTGTCAAGCTGTGCTCATACCGCGTTCGACAGCATCTTCTTCAAAACCGGCGTCGACTGAAGGGAACAGGAATCACCATACATGAGGACCTCACAGCAAAGAACTTCAAGCTACTACGGGACGCTCAGGCACATGAAAAGGTCAACTCGGCTTGAACATCTGACGGGAAAGTCATCATTCTGGTGCCTACAAATGGGAACACGACCAAGCGGGTGGTAACGTGCCAAGCAGATCTTGCCCGCCTTTAAAGACTTTGACCACTCAGAGACAATAGACCATATGTCATAGGTAATATTTGAATTTCATATGCTCAAATCTTTTGCTTCCCGATAATGGTAATTATAAATTTTAAACTGCTCCTTGAAACTAATTATAACCTTGTAGATTTATCTATTTATTCACTATACGTTTTTAATATATTCATACTCTTGATAGGCACTTTTTAAGAAGCTTTTAATTGCAACTGTACTTTTACTGTTTTAGTTAATTTTTCCTGTGATTTTGAATTTTAGATATTGTGGTGTGTGACTGTGTGTGTATGTGATTACAATGCCTAATGTAAGTAGCTATGTAGAATATTGATAGACAAGCTTTACACAATCACTTGTCTCCTCCAGATGATGAAGAATACTCATATGAACCAAAACAAGCTTTTTATACTCCTTTAGAATTTAATAAAGTTGTAAAAGACACAAATATTTGTTCAGAACCTCTAGATTCATACAATAAGTTTTCTGTTATTCATGTTAATTCTAGAAGTATGAATACAAATTTTGATAATATGCTCTCACTCTTTGGTTTGTTTGATGTGCAATTGTCAGTAATGGGTATTACAGAAACATGGTTAAAAAATAATGACTCATTTTATAACATTGATAATTATTATTTTATTGCTAATGGAAGAGAGGCAAAACGAGGAGGTGGTGTTGGTCTGTATGTGAGACATGATTTTAATTTTATTCATAGGTCTGATATTGATATAAATACACATTTTATTGAATCTATTTTTATAGAAATTCTAAATTGTAGAAAAAATATTATTGTTGGTGTGATTTACCGTCCACCTAATCAATCTGTGCAATTATTTTTAGAAGCATTTGAAAATATATTGAAAGTTGTTAATAGTCAAAATAGGTTATTGTTTTTAATGGGAGATTTTAATCTTAATTTATTGGAATATACATCTTGCCATAGTGTGAATGAATTCTTAGACATTTGCATGGCCATTAGACAATATACTTACTAACAGTCCTGATGATATTTTCTCAGGGGTCCTTTTTGTATGATATTAGTGACCATTTACCAGTATTTAGTATTTCTAGTACCCAGGTTAAAGTTTCTACTCAACGCAAACTTATAACACGACGTATAATTGATAATGAGAATATTGCACACTTTATGACTGAAATTAATAACACAAATTGGACTGTGAATGTTAATGATGCAAATGTTGCTTATATTATATTCATTAATAAATTTATGCAAGTCTACAATGAATGTTTTCCTTTACAGACATGTGTCTCAAGCAAACCTAAGAATAAACCTTGGTTCACAAGTGCTTTGCATAAACTATGTTCTAAAAAAAGTCAACTTTATAAGAAATATTTGAAGAATAAGTCTGATTATAGAAAAAAGGTATATAATAAATTTAGAAATAAAGTGACAGAAGAAATTAAAGAGGCGAAAAATAAGTTTGTTAAAAATAAATTTACTCAAGCAGCAGGAAACATGAACAAGTTTGGACTGTTATAAATTATTTACTGGGTTCCAAAACAAATATAAATGTATTACCTCACACTATGAAGTGCAATAATCAAACTTTTAATGGGGAAGATGCAATTAGTAATGTTTTTAATAATTATTTTATTGATATTGGACCAACACTTGCATCTACTTGTGAACCGAATGGTAATTATATGTCACATGTTGAAAATAATGATTCAAGTGCCTTTTCTTAAACCATGCACACCGAAGGAGATTATTGATATTGTATGTAAACTCAAGTCTGGAAAAAGTCCTGGTCATGATGGAATAGATGGTACAATTGTAAAGAAGGTTATTCATGTTTTATGCTCCCCTTTAAGTGCAATATTCAATTTATCTCTTTCAACTGGTATATTTCCTGATCAAATGAAAATTTCTAAAGTTATTCCAATTTTTAAGAACGGTTTGAAAGAAGATATTGCAAACTATAGGCCAATTTTGATACTCCCCTTCTTTTCAAAAATACTAGAAAGATGTGTATATAATCGCTTATATAATTTCTTGGAAAAGTGCAATATTATTACTAATAATCAATTTGGATTTAGGCCTGGGCACTCCACGTCATCTGCATTGACAGAATTTGTATATAAAGTTTTAAAAGCCATGGAAAATAAGGAAATCACGGTAGGCTTGTTTTTAGACTTAAGTAAGGCATTCGATTCTTTGGACCATACCATACTGCTAGATAAACTTCAACATTATGGAATTAGAGGAGTTCTTTTACACTGGTTTCAAAGTTATTTATTTGATCGTAAGCAGTATGCAGTCTAAACGCGAAGCGTGCGGGCGAGGCTCCGTGTGCGGAACTAATATTCATACCCGAGATGCACTTTTACAAATATTGCGATAGGACGTGTCAAATAAAAATTAGCATAACTTCGCCATTTCTGAACAGATTTCGATAATCTTGGTCATGAATTAACCCTTTTACCACGGCAATAGATATACTGCTTCAATAGCTATATACGAGATTATTTTACGGACCGGTCGAGTTACCCCACTGGGCGCGCACAAAAGAACCGATCGATATCTGGTTGACCATGGCATTGTATTCGCTTCTATTCAACCTAGCGTGAGTTCGCTGGTCAAGTAGTTCACACAATAGAGGCGATCGATATGCATAGTATAGGGTCAGCGAAGTGAAATTCTATGCGAAAACTATGATTCTGGCTTGTATGTGTTTGTATACGAATATCCTGAAATTAGACTTGTGTATTACCATGATAAAATTGTAATAAAACAATAAGGCACCCAACTAGAGTCGGGGACACTTGATATACATGTAGCCAAGGGTTCAATCTTTGTATTCAGCCAAATTATATTGTACTTACAAGATGCATACATGTATGTTTATGCAATTAATATAGCCCTTGCTCGGAACCGAGAAATCTCGGTTCCCGTATATGAGTATACGCAACGGGGACCGAGAATTCTCGGTCCCCGTAGTGATCGGGTTAATGAGAAAAGTCAAATCTTACCTCATATCGTATTAGTTATCGACAATAAGACAGCAAAAAATTTGAAAATATGAGCTGAACATTCCCTTAATATCGTACAATTTTCTACGGTTTTGATCATCAAAAAGTACCATTAAAAAGTCTTGCATCATTCCTTTCTGCTTAGATATTCATTCGTATGGTTATATTCTTCTGAAAAATGTGCACTTTTAGACATGTTAATCCTTAGACGAGTCAAGACGTCGGATATAATGACCCCACTTCATTTTTAGAATCTACGAATTGTGTTAAACAATTAGCTTCAATTCGCGCTTGCACCGAAGCAACCGCATTGGTCAATACGTGATCACGTGATCGGCGGTTGTCTGCTAGCGCTTCGATCGTACGTTCGATTCGCGATCGAGGCGATGGATTTATCCTTGTTCATTTCTGTCTAAAATTTGTAGAACTTAGATAATAATACATTTTATGTCATATTTCCCATATTCCCTCCTTCCTCTCCTTTCACCAATACAAATCTGACAGATTGCAATGGACATACAGCGAGTGATTGGCTCAAGTTAAGAACGCGTAGGCCCACATGATAATTTTTATGTAAGTTGATGTTTGAGAACTATCACTGATCAGTATCACAAGTGTCAAAACGGAAGTCGAGGATTTAAAGACAAATCTTGGATAACTTACGTTGTTCCCATTCTTAGGGCATAGGGGTATGGGGGAATATGTGTATTTCCTAATTTGATGAATATTAGAGGTAAGTCAAAGTAAATGCTTAGGCCACCTGATTTTGGGAAAGTATATTTGTTTCTTGCTATTTGTTTATTGTTATTGTTTACAATGTTTGGGTCAAATTATCAAATTAATTATAGTATACCCCCATCCCCACTCTCCCCCAGAAAATATGCGAAAACAAAAATAAGAAGTGAGAGTTAAGGAAATGTTGAAGAGAAGTGTGCTAACTGTCCAAAAACACACACACACACACACGCACGTATACACGCCCACACAAACACACACACATGAACAACCCCGCCGATATGATCATTGAAAGAAAGCACACAGGAAGCACCCATCAATGTTTCACTCAAACACAAACATACTAACTGGTTGGTAAATAATGATATCGAAAACACTTAAAACCAAAAATGAAATTTTATGAATAAAAAACTTTTTATTTACAGAGTAAACTCATTATAAACAGGTTCATAGGCAAGATATCACACACAAGGATAGTGTGAAATGAATCACACTGAGGTAAGGTACATGTGTTCAGCTGCATTTTCAACATTCAAGATGAATTTTGTATGCACATACAGTAATTTCTATAAGCATGCAAATAAAGGTGAACCAGTAAGTAGTACAAAATACAACTACATGTAAATACATGTACATATTTCTTAGTACATAACAAACTTGCATACTAAAACTACTATCTTCATTTATAAAACCATGACATAATGCATAATTATGCACATAAAATGTAATGCTTAAGTGTAAATGGCCTATCGTACAATACTCCTCATTACCATGATATCTCAATATAGTGCTTGCACATCCCTTCACACATGCTGATAAAATCATCCATAATTTACAAGGAAGTGAATGTGCTTACTTTAACTTAGCACACTGTTTCAGCCACCGCATTTAAGTATGCAATACAAACAAAAACTATTTAGAGATAAACGTATCTCATACATTTATAAGCACCTTCCACCTATCAATGACTATATCTTGTCACAGTGCATGTTTACACTTGTACATTTTCATATTTGGCATGGCAAGTACAACTCCACGTTGTAAATCGACAAATCCCTCTCAGTAAAATAACTGAAAAAAAACAGATATCTTTGGCAAAATTCATAAGCACCTTCCATGTATCAATGACTATTATCTTGTCACAGTTTCAGCTTCGAGTCAACCATGTATGTTCATACGTGTAGATTTTCATATTTGGCATGGCAAGACTAAGATAAGTACAACTCCACATTGTACATCAGTGTACATCACTCATTTAAAACAAATCCCTCTCAGAATCATTCTTTCCACAACATCTCGGTCTTGCACCTATCTTTGTTTTAGTAGTACAGACTGAAATAATGTTCGAAATAAATATAAATATCAATGTTTCACAGGGGTAAAACATAAGCAAAATAAAGGAGGTGTTGCACCATGCAACAAAACAAAGTGTGGCCCATGTAAAGTGTGCAGTGGCAATAAAAATTATGTTAGATATGTTCATCTTTGTACTTTAGAGTCAGAGAGCCTAGTGGAATTATTTAAAAGTAAATGTGTTTCACTGGAGGGGAATAGTTGTATATGTAATGCATGTCATGTTAAGTTCAGGAAAAAAATAAAAAATGTATAGAGAGGCCACAGATCCTGGCCGGGGAGGGTGGGGGACTTCCATGAGAACCCTGAGCAAGTTTGTTTCGAGTTTATCTTTTGTGGATCCTACCATAGACCCAAGACGTATGAGGCTGCGTTAAGCCCGGCGCAGACAGAGCCGACTCGACCCGATCCGACTACAATGGAATGGATATATGTTGTTAATTATCACTGATAATAAAATGCAACATATACATAAGGGATATTCTTTTGTTACGTTTTAAGTACCCTTGAGATGAAGTATCAGCAAGACAAAGAAAATCCTCACCAAACGAAGGCACTGCCATTCGTGCTTCAGCTATCTCTTCCCTACTTCCTGTTAACGAACAAACGAAATTCCAAAGTACTGGGTTAAATAGAGTGTCAACTGAATTAATATCAAATGACAGTAGAGACATGGGGTCTTTAGAATATGTTTCACACATGTTGTTCCCCTGTAAACGAAGCATAGTATTAACTGCACATGCTGTGTCACACAGACTTGAAATAGATTCACTCTCATTTAAAGAATGTGCAGGTGACAACAATGTCTCATCAGAGGAAGAACATTCATCATTACATTTACTGTTTAGAGAAAATATTTCAGCTTTTGATTTATGCCATGCTTCTATAATGTCTTCTTTTGATAAGTCTGAGACATAAAACAAATCTCCTCTGTTAGACCCAGATTTACTAATTGAGAGTTTACTTCCCATAATATCCATGATTCTGATTCTAAGCCATGGTTTTGACCTTTTTGATCTATCATATAGTGATACATTACTATGACACACATTTCTTAGGACTTTAGTATATAATTCATATGCAGCTGTCATTAAAAATTCTTTATATACGCCTGAAAAAAGCAGGAAGAAGCACACGATTAATTGTTTCCTCTCGGAATACATGATGTGCGCTCTTACATCAGAAGTGGAATCCTGTTGCAGTTTAGACGACTTTAATAATGCATTCCATCTTAATTGTTTGTCAGTACCCAATATCATATCTCTGTGCAGGAAACACAGGGCAGAGCTTTCAAATTTTAAAACAACTGAACTTTGTATTACATGTTGCATATGTAGCCTTAAAGTTACAGTTAAAGAAAGGAAATATTCATCAAAAATCCTCTCAGATGAAGGAGTAAGCAAGTTGAAAGACATCAAGGCAGAGTTTGCTGTTGATGGAGATGCGTTTTTTGTGCTCAAGATGTTATCGTTATTATGTTCACATTGTTAAGAAAACAAGTTTTAGTGATCTAGATTTGTGTGTTCAAGACTTGATGAACCGTGCAGATAAAGTAGAAGATCCTATAATAGCAAATGATAAAGCTTGGGCTTTAACACTAAAAGACCTTATTAGTATATGTAAGCAAGAGCATGATTCTGAATGAATGGCTTGTGGTGAAACCGATTCCAAAACAATGGCAGGGTCTGGAGCTGGTGGAGGACGTGTACCATGGTCTACAGTGTCGGGAGCTGGTGGAGGACGTGTACCATGGTCTGCAGGGTCGGGAGCTGGTGGAGGACGTGTACCATGGTCTGCAAGGTCGGGAGCTGGTGGAGGACGTGTACCATGGTTTGCAGGGTCGGGAGCTGGTGGAGGACGTGTACCATGGTCTGCAGGGTCGGGAGCTGGTGGAGGACGTGTACCATGGTCTGCAGGGTCGGGAGTTGGTGGAGGACGTGTACAATGGTTTGCAGGGTCGGGAGCTGGTGGAGGACGTGTACCATGGTCTGCAAGGTCGGGAGCTGGTGGAGGACGTGTACCATGGTCTACAGGGTCGGGAGCTGGTGGAGGGCGTGTACCATGGTCTGCAGGGTCGGGAGCTGGTGGAGGACGTGTACCATGGTCTGCAGGGTCGGGAGCTGGTGGAGGACGTGTACCATGGTCTACAGGGTCGGGAGCTGGTGAAGGACGTGTACCATGGTCTGCAGGGTCGGGAGCTGGTGGAGGACGTGTACCATGGACTGGAGCTAGCTGGTTGTGCACGGGATCACAACATGGTCTTTGTGTAATGTCTGTAAACACTGGAGAGTTCCACCCGGGTGTAAGGATAGCTCGATAGTTTGTCACTGGCAGGATATGTAGGAAGTTCTGTTTCACCTGGGAGCAGAGAGAAAAATACGGAAAACAAAAATATAAGATTAAAATCAAACCTGAATAAAAAAAAAATTAAGTTTAAAATCAAATCAGAATTCATGTGTTTTAATTAAGAACAGTTGTATTTTACAAGCTACATAATCACAGATAAATAGTTCTGGATAACTTCATAGCATTTAAATACCATATTTAGAAGGTTACAGGTCACCTATCTACAGTGGCCACTTTTCATGCTTCCCCTGGGTAGTCACTATACACAGGTTTGACTCTATTTGTTTAGGAATTTCTATTCAGAAAAAATTACCATATAAACAGTATAACTGCAACTTCAGTACATGTACTGGCTCGATTATAAGTTTATCAAATGTAATAAAACAGTGCGCACACACCCTACACACCCCCCTGGCTACGGGGCTGTAATATATAACATTAGTGAAACATGTTATTGCAGTACTGCGGTACTCATAGTGCATTTACTCCGGTAAATTGGACACTTTCGCAGTACAAGTACTGTGGTACAAGTACCGCGGTACTAATGCAGTAATAACATAGGTACTTCAAGTATGTACTCCGAGTACTGCATTACAGTACTGTGGTACTGCAGTTCTTGCATTACTTTTTTTTACATGGGAGTTATTTTAACAAAAACATATTTTGAGGCAAGACATATTTTTTGGGCAAACAGAAATATATGTACCTTCTTTCGCCGCCTCTTCCGTAGGGTCTTTTTCCTCCTCTGCCTCCTTCTCCTGGCAGCCTTCCTCCTCCGCACATATGGCGATGGTTGCGCAGGTTGCTGAATTGGCTGAAGTTGCTGTAGAGATGATGCGACACATCTTGACTTGATGGCCACATAAGGTATAATCTTAAAACTTGGCACATCAGGCACCTATTTTGGGGCTGAAGGAGCAAGAACAGACTGCCATGGTGTTTTTTTCTTTCTTGGCTTCGGCGGGAGAGGTTGTGGTGTTTGTTGACGGCGACGATTTCCATACTTTTCACGCCTGCAATAAACTACTAAGTCCAAATCTGTCTCCTTCCACTGTCCTGACTGAACCGACTCCTGATGCCTTTTTTTTTGGAGGGCAAATGGGTGGTATTTGCCATCGTGGATGTGGAACAATAACGCGTGTAGCAGGAAAAAATAAATTGTTCACAAAAGAAGATATACTGTCCGCAATAACACTCTTGCCAGCACTTGTCAAATGTAACCCGTCTCTCTGGTAATGAAAGGAGTGTTGCAAAAATGGACCAGTTCCATCAAATATATTACATCTCCCGAAGGAAGTGGAGAGTTGGTGCAGTTTTAAATTGTAATATAAAGATTTAGTGTGAAGATCCTCACTGTCCCAGCGGGGTAAAATAAAACTGAATGTTATATGTGCAGCTGGAAAACGTTCTCTCGTAATTAAGTACAGATGGCGATATAAAAGTTTATCTTGATGCCATACACCCTTATTTAAATTGTTTGTTCCAATATGGAGAAGAACTAGTCCAGTGTCACTGTCTGTTGTATAATTATAGCGTATATGATCATATAATTTATTTAAAGTTGCTCCAGGCAGAAAATCAACGGTCCAGGAAAAAAAGCAGTTGGTAGCTTGCAGTTGGTCTTGAAGCCCACGGAAAATGGAGTCACTGAACACAGCTACCTTGATGTTATTGGCTGGGGCAAGCCTGCAATTAAAAAAGAAAGAAAATAAATTAGCATGAAGCACAGAAATTACTAAATACTTTTAGTAATGAAAATCCCCTTATCAGTCCCATCTCTGTTGGCACCATTTCGTTAGAACCATGGTTCTCTTTCGATTTCTGTGATCAGAGAGGGGAAATGGAAAGTGCTTTAAGATGTAAACAGGCTGATCCTGATGGTGGTTTATTTTTATTTGTTTAACGCACGTACAATAAACCTAACTGGGGCTAGTGCACGTGCAACTGATCAAGCCCCATAGTTCTAATGGTGCATTGATCCATTACCCAGGACACATGCTTCAAAATTTAAACTAGCTAAATTAGCATTCTTTGCCCAGACTGCCCACCATGCACCATCTTCTCCCTCCGCTATTTTGAAGATCAGCGATCCCAAGGGTCGCACATTTACATCAGTTCTGCATACTATGGTGTGAAATTGAGAGTTACAGCAGTATTTTAGTATACATTGATTACTCTATGTGTGGTGATGTGGCTCTCCAATGCTTTACTTCGATGAAAATCAACTTAATATAAATATAATCAGGGAATAATTTTCCTGGTATCGCATCGCAATTTGCTATGCATTTTTGCATGACTGCTATACAAAACATCTTTTGTGTAGCAGTTTTCTTCCATAGAAATGTACAGAATTTCATTTGAAATATTTATCCATCGGCTGAAATTGCTAATCAAATTTGAGGAAAATTATTCCCCGATATAAACATGACAAAATTAAGAATGGATGCTCTCTGTAACATTTACAACTAATACACAGATATGATGTGGGCATTGTGGGCGAGTACTTGCTAGTATTTACTAGTATTAGTAAATAATATTCAATGATTACAATTCAATTTACATAATTCATAAACACAAAATTGCACTGAAATCTGAATCATGATTATTCATAGATCGACACATCTATCGCTTTCATGGCCTTTTTGACATTATTATTGTTATTTTTACTGTCGGCATTCTAATGCCGACAGTGAAAATAACAATAATAATGTCAAAGAGGCCATGAAAGCGATAGATTTGTCGATCTAGATTATTCACTGAATGATCAGGATCATGGATGATTATGAGTCTTCTAAATTGGGACATTTCCCTGGGCCTGGCCTAGTAATTTTAAGAATCAGTTAAAATAAGATTAAACCTAATAGTAACATTCTAATCGCTATGGATAGTAAGAATCATAGACATACAAATTACAACAGTAATACTAGGCAGTCCCAACATAAATTGAAGCATATGGGACTACACAAGAACAATGCCACTGTGAATCGTTTCTTTTGTTGGCGCGCCATTCTCGTACATCGCGCGAAAAGATCGAGTCGATTAAAGCAAAATTGTGCCTACTTCCGGTAAACATTCAAGATTTTGTTGTTTTTAATGTGACATTTATTACATGAAAAGCATCGTGCATCAAAACGAATTTGGGTTGTGCGTAATACCAACAATTCAAACTATCATTATTCGGAGAAAATTTTACAAAGTAAGTTTTAGACGGGTCAAGACGTCGCAAAATCTGACAATATGACAAAAGTATTAACCAGAAAGAGATAAAATGTTTCCGATTTTCATCTCAATATTTCAAACCCAAGATGACAGCCAAAATTGGCAAATTATGCATCAAAATAAAGAGAAAGAATCATGTTTGTACGTACCCAACCATTGCTGCTTGCACGATGCATGACGTAGTTACCTGATGAAAGTTTGTTGACCTGTCTCAAAAATCTCGATAAGTCTCGTGACATCCCAATGCCCGATTTCCGACTGACAGCCTAATCTCGAGTTCCGCGAGATTCGCCGGTTTCACCTCATTACGCACGCTTCGCGTTTGGACTGTATGTGAAAATTAGTGATACAGAATCTCAGTTATTAACCGTACAATGTGGAGTGCCACAAGGTTCAATCCTTGGCCCGTTATTGTTTATATTATACATTAATGATATTGTCAATGTTTCCGATAAATTACACTTGATTTTGTTTGCGGATGACACCAGCGTGTTCATGTCCCATAGCAGCATTGATATCCTCCTACAGACTTTTAATTTGGAAATTGTAAAAATAGTAGATTGGTTGAATAATAATAAACTTGTGCTTAATCTTAATAAAACTAATTTTATGTTATTCTCAAATAAAAATATTCTACATGAAAATGTTGTGATTAAAGTTAAAGATATTGTAATAAAAAGAACCTCTCAGGTTAAATGTTTAGGGGTTACACTGGATGATAAGCTTACTTGGAATGAACACACTGGTGCCATATGCAATAAACTTTCTAAAACTATTGGTATTTGTTATAAGTTAAAATCATGTTCGAAAGAGATACTAATGATGTTATATTATGCATTCTTCTTGCCACACTTAATTTATTGTATACAAATATGGGGCAATTCCAGCAATAAAAATAGTCTAAGGTTATTAAAATTGCAAAAGAAAGCAGTCAGAATTATTTCTCATAGTACTTATCTTGCCCATTCAGAACCAATTTTGAAGAGTCTTAACGTTTTAAATGTAAATGACACATACACTTTTCACGTTGCAATATTCATGTATCTTTGTTTTAAACAAATATTGCCCAAATCCTTAAGCAATCATTTTAAATTTAATAATAATGTGCATACATATTCTACAAGAAGTATGACTGATTTTAATATACCCAAAATACGATTATCAGTCTTTCATAGATCTATATTTTTTCAGGGTCCAAAATTGTGGAATAATATACCCCCTGAAATAAAAGTATGTCAGACTTTGAATTTATTTAAGAGGAGATTCAAACAATATTTGCTCTCTAAGTACACCTAGCCAGGCATTTGTGTGTGTGTGTGTTTGTGGGCAATGTAGGGTAGTTTTGTAATTATGATGTATCTGTATCTGTGTATTTTTTATTTATTGTTTTTGTTGTATACTTTGGAATCGCTTTCATAAGGCCTTGCCTTTCTTTTGATTCCAAACACTTTACTTTGTAAATTATATTTTCATTGTATGTTTGCTTTTTAAAGTGTTAAATAAAATTTGAATTGAATTGAATATGTATGTATATCTTTATGCTGTGTTTTTCAATGTCAACGTTGTAATTTCTATCTGATACAGAGCCCTCTTGTAAAGCAGGCCTTTGTGGCACTGAATGGGGCTACCCTGTGTTTTTAAAGAAGACTGAATAAATAAAATAAATAAACGAAGACATATACAGCAGAGTAGATGACTGTAGCCGATGTGTATTGCGTCAAATACCACCTCCAACCGTTGATGACATCTCGATAGACTACAATACCGACAATGATGATATGCTGCAGGCCTTGTATGCCAGACAAGAGAAGACAAGGACGGTCAAACCTCAGAAGCCTACGAATGACGCACTGTTTAATAACACTTTGAATGCTGACGAGTCTGAATACGACGTTCTGAGAGAAAACGTGGGGCAAGGTAACGTAAGCATTATAGTGTTGCCAATATATGGTCATGCGTTAACTTACTAAATCATATTTTCAAAACCTGTTTGAACGAAAGAATTGCGGTCAAAAGGGATTTTCATAGTGGATATAGGTATTCACAATCTCTCGTCGACAGGATAATATACATGATGGTCATCGATATGTCTATACGTTAGAAGCTTTAACTCTTTATACGACCAAATGTCAACATTATTACCCTTTCATTTCAGACGGAGACCCATCAGTTAGGCTCGCCAATTCCACCGAAAACACAATGCATTGGGGGCAGAGCATTGTTCACAAACAATGCTCGCCCCCCCCCCCCCCCCCCCCCCCCCAATGCATTGTGTTTTCGGAGGGAATCGGCGCCACTGCCATCAGTATCATTCACCGCAGAGAGAGGCGCTTCGGCTGCTAGATCACCAGATCCGTCAGACACTTTCGCTCCTTCTGACTCCAGGATTGACTTCCACAACAACGCCATGCGCTTCATCGCATCAACGAATTACGAACAGATGTCAGAAGATGATGAATACAGTCACCTCGGTCATCATCCAGGTGAAACTTTTGTTCCAAGAAGCGAAGACGGCACTCGCCCTGACCGCGCTCACCCCGGTCAGTCTGACTTGGTTCCACCGGGTGACGAGTCTCGAGAACATGGAATGGTTGCCATGGCAGCAATCAGAAGAGATGCAAGCCATGGTTACTTTGAAGACTTCTTTGATTATTCTGACTCTGAGCTGCTAAACCCGCGCATCAGTGATGAGTAATACAGTATTTTATAGAGCAAGAACCGGAGTGAAGGACTTTTCTGGGCAGTTTCGCTTGATTTCCTGGGTCATCAAGATTTCGGCCAAGCAATAATTTGGGTGCACCTGTAAAGTGTGAGATATTTCGAAAAATGACATTTGAGTCTTTAATCCTGTACCAAAATCATTGGAAGATTTTTTTCCGAATGATGTGTGAAAGTTTCATTGAAAAGGAACACTGCTTTCCTGGTTAAAAGGGCGAAACAGGGGTGTCGATCCGTTTTTGAGATTGGGGGGGCGAAATTTGAAAAAATTTCCAGAGTGACCACTGAGAGAGCTAAAAGCCCCACATTGGCATGCCCGGAAGTTGTATTATGCGCTCATTGAAAGTGTCTTGATGGCTCGAAGACCTGACTTTGGGGGGCACCCACATTTGGGGACAATAATGGGGGTACAGGGGGCGGAGCCCCCGGAAGCTTTTAGATTTCAGTCATTTGCTCCTAGCATGGGTGTTAAAATTGTATAAAATAGTGAACCTACTCATAACGTATTTTTAAAGGGCATAGCGAGGAAAAGACTGAGCCTTGCATGAGATGGATCCACGTGATCATGTATACTATAGAGCCATCGATATAGTCTAGGGCATTGGGCTCCCATGAAACTAAACAAGTGCGTCAACAATTTCTCAAAAGTGTAGGGGAGACATTGCGAGGAAGCGAAGCGACCGAGCGGGGGAGGGTGTGGGAGGGGGTGTCCCCCTCCCACAGTAGGGAGCTTTTGTATTTTGGGGCGTGAAATTGTGCGATTTGGTGCACACCTGAGACAGATATTTCACGTAATATGAAGTATATAGGTATGGAACCAAACATACATAATGACAAAGGGAGGGGGACAATCTGCTCCTTTTTCAAATGTGGGGGGACATGATATTCCAATTTGATTTGCGTTCAGCGCATATGTACCGAGATTATTTTATTTTCTGTGACGGTGTGCTATCTATAGATAAGGGTTTAATAAACTTCGTTTGAGGTGTGCGTTTGAGAAATTACGCTGCTCAACACATTTCAAAAGGTGAGTTCCCGCAACCCAAATGAAACTTGCAATATGAGAAACTGTATGCACGCGAAGCGCGCGGCAAAAAAAAAGATTTACAGTCCTTTTCAAACTAAAAAACGGCTATTTTGAAGATTAATTATTGATAAATGTGTCTTTCCCCTCTTTGGCATTATATCACTCGATTTTTTTCTTCCTCATTTTCGGAATTATTGGGGGGGCGAAATGATATGTTCGCCCCCCAATATTTTCATTGGGGGGGCGACCGCCCCCCCTGCCCCCCCAGGATCGACACCCCTGGGGCGAAAATATGCGTCAGCTTTTACAACGGACGTTTATGATGTTTATGACCGTTAATTAACGCTTTTGAGTTGAATGATAGATATTGTTATACTAAAGGGGCATTTGAACAAATCAAACCTATTTTATTCTTCTCTTACCATAAGCTAAACAACACGGTATACAAGAAACGAGGAAGCTCCAAGTTATTTTCGTGGAGTTAGACACTTTACAGGCACCCCTTCAAATATCCACATGCCTTGTCATACATGCCTTGTATGTACTTACCTACGTACTTGAGTGTACTGATAAATTAAAATGCTTTGTCTATTTAAGATAAGAAGGAACTGAGCATTTATCATTTGTCAGTATTATCAATATATACGTGTCTAGTTTAGATGCTATTTAGAAAATAACAATAACTTTATAATTACACAGAGGTTACCAGGAAGTGGTAATGGTTTACATGATTGTACATACTTACATGCTTTACATATAACTAATCATGCTAATGTTCAGTGGCGTAGACAGGTTCTTACACCTGGGGGGGATGATTTGCCGTTTACCGGACCAAGACCAATTTGTTCGCGGGCGAGACCAGGACAATTGCTTCCTCTCAGTGGGGGGGGGGGGGGGGGGGGGGGGGGGGGGTGTAGATGTTAAGATGGTCGTGACCAGGCGGGCCGGAAGCAGTTTTGGATTTGGGGGGAGGCAAAATCTATGGGGCTCACGATTTTGTGTGTGTAGGGGCTTATGCCCAACCACACTCACAGTGGTGCCAACTTTGAGCCAGATGTGAGAGTGAGACATTGCAAGGAGCGAAGTGACTGAGCGGGGGGAGGGTGTGGGAGGGGGGTATCCCCCCTTCCACGACTTTTGGACTTGAAATTGTGCAATCTGGTGCTGGCCTAGATAGGAAATTCGGGCTTACAGTGACTGTATCTGGGAAAGCGTGTTTTGATATGATGGACCAGAAATATATATTTTCACGAAGAAAACAAATAATTGACACACTAATACATGCAAATATGCACCCCAACACAGGGAGCGAAGAGACTGAGCGGGGGGAGGGTGTGGGAGGGGGTGGCCCCCTCCCACGGTAGGGAGATTTTGTATTTTTGGACTTGAAATTGTGCAATCTGGTGCTTACCTAGAAAGGAAATTCAGGCTTAACATTGACTGTATCTGGGAAAGCGTGTTAGGATTTGATCGACCAGAAATTGTAAATATATTTTCACGAGGAAAACAAATAATTGACACACTAATGAATATGCACCCCAACACAAACACAAATATTGTATTTATATTTAGCGTCATACACAGTTTCAAAATCACTATATGCCACATTATGTATGATCCAACAACTTAGCCAAGAATGAGTCCCGAGGGGCGAAGCTACCGAGGGCTGGGGCAGAGCCAAATGGGGAGGGTTTGGGAGCATGTATCCCCCTCCCACGGAGAAGATTTTGCATATATACTTGAAATGGTGCAATTTGGTGCACGTCACACAAGCAGCCAGAGCTATGCCAGCCAACACTGGAACTACGTGGCCCGGTATACAGAGAGAAAAAAAAAACTCACCCCAGACCATACACAAGTTACACAACAAACTGAGATAATCTGTTCGCGCGCGAAGCGCGCAGCGAAAATTGAAAGCGGATGTATACATTACTTTTTTAACGTTATAATTAACAAGTCTTAGCTCATACAACTAATGTTTTCTTTCCCACTCGTATACAGATACACACACAACAAAATATATCCTTCCCTAAAACCTGGGGGGGGGGGGGATGATTGTACATGTCATCCCCCCCACCTTGTGAGGTGGGGGGGATGCATCCCCCTCATCCCACCCGTTGTCTACGCCCCTGCTAATGTTGATCAGTGTTTACTCTAAGATCGACGGAGTTCCGACTATGTTTGCTGATATTGATGTGGATGACGAATGCCGTTAAGTGAATGTAGATGTAATCTAACTTAATATTTGAAGAGCTCACTTCCACTTTTCATAAAAATTGAGTTAACGATATATCTACATGTACATGTATAATCTACGTAGCTATCTAGGAATTCACATTATACGTCAAATAACTCACTAAAAATAAAAATATCAAAAGTTCAATTTTCATATTCCTATAGGCACATGTATAAAGTGGGACAAATAAACCTGTTTTCCTCGGAAGTTGAACAAGTGGATTTAGCCCCTTTTGGTTGAAAGCTCTTCATTTATTCATAAGGAGAATTATACAAATTACATTATTACACTTTATTTTCACATTTTGTACACATGCTTTCTATACATAATGTTGTTTATTGCTCAAAGGCATATTCTGTGTTGTTTTGTTAATTCTAAAAAAATGTGTACTTATTATGTTTGTTAAATGTAAATGTAAGCTTGTAATTGCATGTACATGTTAGTGTCAGATATTGCACAAAATGACATTTGAGACTTCAATCCTATACCAATATCATTGTAAAATATAATTAAAAGATTTGTGAAAGTTTGAAAGAAAACGAACACTGTTTACCTAGTGAAAAAAACGAATATTGAGTTCATATTTTATCACCGAATACTGATGGTCTGCCATACATTTGTCACAGTAATAATCAGCCGTTTGAGATATTCGCACCCGTGTATACAGACGTAGTACAGAATTCATGGAATTTGTGCTCGCTGGGTTCAAAGTTCAATCTCCGGAATGTTCCCACGCGTGCTGCAATGCGGACGCGTTTAGCTACAACAATTGTACTTTTTTTCAATTGCGTTGATTAACGCTTTTCAAATAATGATTTTCAATGATAATTATCTTCATACTAAAGGGACATTTGAAAAAATCAAACCCTATTTTATTCTTCTCTTATCATAAGCTAAACAACACGGTAGAAGATAAACGAGGAAGCTCCAAGTAATTTTCGTGGATTTGGACACTTTACAGGTATGATTTTAATGCAAAACACAATACATTTGATAAAACCAGACACATGTATTACACAAACTTGTGATATGATCATGTAATGTATTTATGTACACAAATCGCACCATGCAATCAGTCGGGCACATCATAAACAGTATCTATCATAATGTTGTCTCATATTTTACTGATATGTATTTCACGTTTGGTAGGTATTGTAGCTATTGAAGGTTTTCAAATAATGTAATGTAGATTTGAACAGAAAATCTAATTAAGTTTGCGTTCTTAGTTACATTTAACAAATGTGCATACGACCCAGCAGATATTAAACAAATATACCATGCACCGAGAGCCTCTAGTTGAAATTATGGATTCCGAGGTGACAGGAAAAGCACTATGTAATCATAATTATCGCCAAAATAAATGATTTCAATTAAATTAAAGAAAAATATAAAGGAAAACAAAGCATTGATCATGGAACCATCACTGCACTGACTATGTTCTGTTTGTGACACTGACCCCCTTTGCGCAATAGTCCTAGCGCAGAGCGCGTATTGCGCTATCTTTCCATTCATGGTTCCGCGCCTTAACAACAAATGCGCACCCAAATGCAAAACGCGTGCATCAAAGTGAATAATTAACCTGCTTTACATTACTTCACACGTGTAATTGTATGGAGAAATTAGTTATTCGTATGGTCAGGGCATCTAACTTCGCGCGGCATCTAACTTGGCGCAGTTAGTTTGGCGCAGTTAACTTGTCAGCTGCATACAGCTCCACACCATTACGTATGCATACAAATGCGCGAAGTTTGATCCCTCTTTGTTCTTTGCGCGCATGAAAATGCCTAGAAAACTGACAGTGAAAACAGCTACAATGGCCTTTTAAATGCGCGTACAAATGAATGGGAAAACTGCTGCGCGAAGTTTGATCCCCTTTTTGTTGTCAATCAAAATGGCAGGGTTTCAAAAAGAGGCTGAAATAAGTAATTTAAATTGAGTAATCTTAAAACCAAAACATGTTTATTATACTACAGAATATTCTGAATAAACTGGTATTAGAATTATTATACAAATCAGCATATTTGTTGTCGAAATGATGTGTTAAAAGTTAACTGCGCGAAGTTCGATACCCCCATCATACATTACACATACAGCTAGTGTAGTGCACATCGCGGCCAATTTTCTAATGACGAATTAGTGTCACGACCACAGAAAGACAACGATGCACAATGTGCACCATTGTCGTAATTTTTAAATTCGAATACCGCTACGTTATACATGAAATGCATCTCTAGAATATTCTTTGCAACTTAGACCCCTGTTACACATACCTTTTAAGTGGACTGAGGCCGCCTCCTGAGGCGGCCTCAGTCCACTTCATTCATGTGTAACAGGGGTCAATTTTGAAAAGCCGGCCTGAGGCCGGCCCCATTTCTGTCCACCTCTGGATGTGGTTTGAAGGCGGCCTCGGGCCGGCCTCAGTCCGGCAATCGGTATGTGTAACAGGGTAAGTGGACTGAGGCCGGCTTGAATATGCAAATGAACTTGCAGCGCGCGCGTAATGCGCTTGCAGCGCGCGCATAATGCGCTTGTAGCGCGCGCGTACTGCGCGCAATAAGGAAGTAGGTCGCTTAATATGCCTAATATGGGATACAAGGGCGCGCTGATGCCAACACTAAATATGGTATGAGCAGAGCCGTATATGGATATGAGGCCTGATCACCGTGAATCGTGTGAATATAATTACAGGGGTCCTGCCATGTGTAACAGGGGTTTAATGGTCTCGAGGCGGCTTCAAATTGCCGGCGTGAGGCCGGCCCCGGGGCCGGCTTCAAAAGCCGACGCATGTGTAACAGGGGCCTTATTGATATTCATGGGTGAAAATATGCTGTATTTCTTTTAAAATAATTCTTTGAGAAATCTCGTCGAGAATCTTTCGCAAGCTAAAACAAGACCTCTGCTCGCGGGGAAGTTTGATAACACGCATCTCTATGTGCTCAATATGATCACCCGGCGTCTATGACGTCATTCATGGAATAGCATTTACTATTCCATGAATGACGTCACGCATAGCACATTTTTCTCCATGGGCATTACTATGTTTGGTCACATGACGCTATGTAGACCAATCACTGAACAGGATTTCATTCATGTAGGATATAATACGTAATATACGAACATCTGAGCATCTTAATGTAACCCAACTGTATCTTGACAAGACATATAGTAACTTCATTTTCACAAAATAAAATATATATGTGTGTTCCATATCGACACTGTACAATCATAAAACACTTAATGTATCTATATAGTATATTTTAATTATCTCATTATAAATTGATTAAATTATTGGCACAATATCTTATATTCTTTCTTATCATTTGTTTTTTGTTCCTAAACTTGTAAACTGCCTAAATAAACTGATGTGTATTGTGTAATTGTGATAATGATTGCATGTTCATGGTGTGATAATATTTTTGCTTTATATGTCATTATGTTGTGCGTTTGTATTTGTTAATCAGAATATATTTGTGAGAGAACCGCTATACATATACATGATTATGAACATGAATAAAACAACACTTTCAAAACATGAACGCAATATGTCGACGATACTTCAAAGGAGTCCACATATAGCTTTCTCTTGTGTTAACAGCTGGTATTTGAATGAAAACAGCGTCCTCAATGATCTTTCAAGATTTCCCTCTACCATGTCTACCATTCAAGCATACACAAATATAAATGTTAGTTTTCAATACTAACTCACAAGCTTTTGTCACTTAAACTTAGTTTAACCAACACGCACTCAAACCAGTTGAAGTGGAAACAAATCAAACAGACCAAAGCCTCAGATATGTGAAGTGCCTATAAATACAAATCAATAAGTAGTTGTGATTTCGTGAATACAAATTCAAAACTGATAAATCATACGTTTAAGCACATTGACTACAGTCTAGGATATATAGAGCTTTAATTTAGGTCGACATGACACACCTAACTATACATGGATTTACAAAACTATATAATACTTTCATGCTCATTCGATTACACATGCAAGTCAGCCCATACATTAAACAATAATAGTACAACGGTGTCATACATTATTCTGCGAGTATAATACTTGTTTCCTGAGGAACAAAGTATGCAACAAACATACAACCTATGAACCCAATTCAGTAATACTTAACAATTGTATTACATTTCATGGACATAAACACTTTTCTAAACGTGTTGTACATTATAATGTTTATATTGTAAATTGATGAAACCCCGACGTCAAACTGGAAAAACAATGGACATACGACTTATGAAAAGGACCCATAAATTAGGGCGAAGTGTACAAATATATGTGAACACGTAATTTACATATTTGTATTAAGTGACAATAACAAATCATATATTTAGAGGGCTGTGTGGAGTACAGATCCGCAGAGGAGAACATCAATTGCAAGACACACCTGCGTGACCTGACCGCGAATCGTAGGCGTGCCTAGATAGCTTTACAGCTTCCCAAGATTGTACAATTAACTAGTATGTTATTCGATATTTATAAAAACTGCTCCGGTAAATTCAGTATAGTGATTGGTTAAATCCTGTCACGTGACTATTTATTAATTTATACAAACATGCACGACCGTGCGGAAAAAGGTGCAACGCCAAGCGTTACTCGTTTTCGTTGCACAATGTTTTGCACGGATGATGACGTCACAATGCTTGTTTACATTGTTTCTATCGAAGTAAAAACTCGCGAAAGTGATACCAAAAAGATGGAAAATGCTTCGTTTTGGAAATTATCTGTTCTATAGTAAATAAAGGTTAGCAGTTTGGTAAATTATAAGGTATATGGATTGATATTACTAAGTTTCGGAATAGTAATGTATACAGTCCTTTTATAATTCTCACTTTTACGGACAATTTTTCGGCGATTTCGCATCGAACTGAATTTGGTGAAGTTGACTCTGACAGAGCATTTTTGCTGCAGAGTGAAATCAGTCAGTGAGTGCAGTAGTAATGATGAATATGTAAATTCCTAATAGATTCAAACTCTAGAGAGTAGATAGACTGGGTTACTAATTGTGGCAAGTCTGTTTAAATCTAAAATAATCCAGCAAAATAAATAGCCGTATTCAGACGATGAAAGCCAAGTTCTTAAGAATTGCAATTCTTAAGAATTGCAATTCTTAAGAATTGCAATTCTTAAGAACTTCAAAATGTGTGTTCAAACGATGCCAATTCTCGAGAGTTGCAATTCTTAAGAATTAAAACCGGAAGTAGCATGCGCGCCTTTCTCATTTGAGGTCACGCGCGCTCACTTGACTTGTTTTCACACCGGAAGCATATCTCGGTCATGAGGTCAACCCAAACCACGAGTCTCGAAGCTGATTGTGTTCAGACGGTAAAAAAAGTAGACTGCGCGCAGTCGCTCGCTTATCGCGCGCTCATTCTGCGCAAAATCGTACAAGTATCTTGTGGTTATCTTGTGGTTTGCGCATTTTTTGCAGTGTGCGCAATCTCGTGGTTTGGAAACCACAATAGCTGCATTCAGACGATGAAAGCCAATCTCGTGGTTATCTTGTGGTTATCTTGTGGTTTGCAATTCTTAAGAATATCTTGTGGTTAGCGCTCGTTTGAACACGCAAAACTCGTGGTTATCTTGTGGTTTCCAAACCACGAGATTGCGCGCACTGCAAAATATGCGCAATCTCGTGGTTATCTTGTGGTTTGCAAACCACAAGATAACCACAAGATACTTGTAAGATTTTGCGCAGAATGAGCGCGCGATAAGCGCGCGACTGCGCGCAGTCTATTTTTTTTACCGTCTGAACACAATCAGATTCGAGACTCGTGGTTTGGGTTGACCTTATGACCGAGATATGCTTCCGGTGTGAAAACAAGTCAAGTGAGCGCGCGTGACCTCAAATGAGAAAGGCGCGCACATTACTTCCGGTTTTAATTCTTAAGAATTGCAACTCTCGAGAATTGGCATCGTTTGAACACACATTTTGAAGTTCTTAAGAATTGCAATTCTTAAGAATTGCAATTCTTAAGAACTTGGCTTTCATCGTCTGAATACGGCTAATATAACCACGAGTTTTGCGTGTTCAAACGAGCGCAAACCACAAGATATTCTTAAGAATTGCAAACCACAAGATAACCACAAGATAACCACGAGATTTGCTTTTATCGTCTGAATGCGGCTAATAATTCCGTGGTTGAGCTCGTTTTATAAAACAAATAATACTACGGTCGTATTATCGTCCGTCATGTAAATGCATCGCACTCTCGGGTTTTGTTAGATGTGCGCATGCGCACTCGGCTTACGCCTCATGCACTGCACGCATCAACCAAACCTCGCGTGCGATGTATTTAAGGGACAGTTCCTCTTTTAAATAAAACGTCTGAACAGTTTCCAGTTGACGGCTGGGGATGAACTCAAACTGTCACCGTTGGCTTTCTGAAATTGCTCTTCTTTTTATTCAATTCCCATTAATATTTGGGGAAATTTTCCATCTAATATAAAAGTTTGGCTATAATATTTTTTTTATTTTGTACGTGAAAAAAACGTATTATAATTTTGCATGTGTGAGGCGTTTCCTTAATGATGCTTTTTAGGTTCAAACGCACCCTCTCCTCAACAAATTATACCTAATCATATGATTCCCGTGATACCGGCCCAAAAAGTGTTATATTACTTCATGACTACACGAGAGATTCCAGACAATGGGAGTGAGAGAGGGGAGGAAAAAGGTGTCTTTAAATCAGTATCACGGAACCTTTCAGAGTATTTGTATACAGTTACTATAGATGTGGTTTTGTATTCTATAATCATCTCAATTAGTAGTGTCATCAGCATTAGGGATATGATTTATGTATCATAAATAAAATATCCATGATCGAAAGTAAAACAGAATGATGTTAGTTTTTGAACAATCTAGCTACGGATACATTTCATTTTACAAATTATCTTTTCGCGCAGTTCTCGTCCATGATGCGTGATACATAAGAACCTGGTTACATCTTCTCGTATGTAATTTCTAAAACCGTTTTAAAATATCAAACAAGAAAGATGGAGTACAAGTTGTGTGTTTTTTTAGCAGCGCTGCTTATTCTTGCTGTCGTTCCGCCATGTATAACCTTGACATTTGATTGTGAGAGACATCGTGAAGTTGAAACCAACGGGACAGTTGTAAATGTGCAATGCATTGCAGATCAATTCATGACATCGAATGTGATGGTATATGTTGGTCGGTCTGATGACACTCTTATCGGTAGATATGAAATACAGGGCTGTGACCCTAGATTTTGTTACGCATTTTGTACAATTGGAGACGAGCATGGAAATCATTTCAACCTTGAACTGTGTGGTCTAAAATGCTTTTCCTTTAGTATTACGGGAAATGTAACTGAAGATGACTACGGTGTATATGACATTTATGCCGATCCTAGTGACAAATTTCTTGTTTTGAATCTAACCGAATATTCAATCGCTCCAGAAAATGAAGACTCGTCGATATTGCCCCTTATGACATCCACAATGAAATCAAGCAGTGCCCTGGATAACAAAACAACAGGACAGAGAGGTAAAGGCATGCATATTATTGTTTCTGAGCCGTCAACAGTTTCAAAGCATTCTCGTTCAGTTCAAACCGCGTGTGAGGGCCATGCATCGGCCCAAAGTGAACATATGACATGTATGAAGCCAAGTGATGTGATTTTCATGGTCAGAATCTTGGCCTTGTCTGTTGCGATCATTTGCAGCATTGGCTCGCTGAGATTATACATTTCAAGACAAAACGAGAGACTGAACAACGATCATCAGGATACCTCAGGTGCCCCATCTCTATCAACGGCGATAGAGGCGCTGGACTTGACTACTGTGACCTTTCAACCACCACTTACCTGTAGTGCTCGCATTGTATTAATGTCAATAATTGGTCATGCTTAAGATTACTAAATCATATCTTCAAACCTGATTTGAATTCGCTTTTATTTGGTAAAATGCAATCTTTCCAAATCAATATAATGGCTATATTTTTTTAATGAAAAGCCCACAAAAATGGTAATGGATATTCCTTGTTTATCATATGAACTTAGTGTCATTTAACGACCGACTTTTAACATCAGTATCCTTCAAGTACATACGCGGACCCATCGGCATCATTTATCGCAGACGGAGGCGCTGCGGCAGCGATGTTTCCAGATCAGTCAGACCCTATCGCTCATTCTGACTTCAGGCATGGTTTCGCAATCAATTCCATGCGCTTCATCGCATCGGGGCCGGGAGAGAACGACGTGTCGATGTCAGCATATCATGACTACTGTTACATTGGTCGACATGGTAGCTACTCAGTTGATCTTTCTGCTCAAAGAAGTGATGAGGGAATTCGCCTTTCCCCCAGTCCCTTTCCTTTGGTTCTACCGGCGAATTCTGATTTTCAAGAGCAAGGAAGGGGTTCCATGGCAGATCGCTCAGGCACCATCACTCTTTCCGACTCCAGCAACGCCATGCGCATCATCGCCTCAGCGTCTAAAGAAAACGACGAGTCGACGTCAACAGATCATGGCTCCATTAACCCCCGTCGCTATCCAGGTGAAAAAGTTACTTCAGGAAGAGATGATGGCTCTAAAAGGACTTATTAACATTTTTCAAATCATCAAAATCCAATTGGAATTCTAGCGTTTTCCTCATACATTTCTTTGTATTAACAATAAAAGCATGGGACATGTTTCGTTTTTTTCTTCAAATTTCCATTTCGCCCAAGATATTGACGATTAAAGTGTTCGGATATATACAATTAATAATCTACTGGACCTTTTCAGCCGTGTACAAAGTAAGTGCAATGAGTACATACGTGAATATTATTACTTTGCATTTCTCGGCCAAATAATGTAACATCAAATTTAAATGTTCACACATTACTTTCTGGACATATCAGATCACACCAATACACATTTTATTAACCACGCATCACTTGTTGCACTTGTTAACAAAGTAACTAGCTTGCTTTAAGCCTTATCAGACTGTCCCATTTTAACTGGCAACTGCTCATTCTCAAGGGCAAGCGTAGGCTGTCCCAGGGGCTAGCGGGACAGCTTCTCTTGAGGCCTCTGGGAAAATGTCCTGTCAAGTTTATCCGGAGGAGTTTTTCTATTCGTCTGACTACGAGTTACGGAAGCCTCATGATGATTTGGAAATATATGTATATTTTAAAGGATAGCAGGAGTTTATATGCAGGAAAAGTGGCACTGCACGGCTATAACACTTAGGCAGGCATCCGGGGCAAGTTTAACTTATAGATTACTTATTTGGTTATAGACAGTACTATAAAGCAATCAATACATGTATGAAATATGACAATCTTCCAGCTTTGACCCATTTTAAAAAGCCCCATTCAAATACCCATTGATGACAATTATTAATGTGGTATAAAAAAGTACGATGTTATCGCTTCGGTAATATAAAAGCTTCTGAAATTGACTGGAGATGCGAATGCATTTGATTATAGATTGATGTTCTCAAGTGTGACGTTGGAGTTATGAGTAACTTCCGCCGTTTGGACGGAGCTGCAGGGTCAGATGTATTTAGAGGAGATTAACTCGTCTGACTATGAGCTGCGGAAGCTGCATTTGTATATTTAATGACACATTACATTAATTGACCTATTATTAGACCGCGGGCCGAACCGTAAAAATCGCCTTATTTCTTGACTTTCGTGCTTCAAATCTTGTATCTACCTGAATTTTGGCATGTGGGTAGTGAAAAAGTCACTGAACACAAATTCATAACTCGTCAAGCTCAAAGAGTGCACATTTTTTCAAAAAGTAGAACAAAACTTGGAATTTTGTTTCTAACACTCTCTGAAACATAATACAATCCCAGTGCATCTCTCATTAGAACGTAACAGTGTTCCATTTGAAAGGTAGTCAGTCCTGTTGTATTGACGACCGGCCCAGGTAGATGGTTCCAGACTCGTATGGTCCGTGGATAACAGGAGAACTTGTACGAGTCAATAGTAGATAATGGAACGGTGAACTTCAGGTTGTGATAATGTCTTGAATAATGGTTGGCTTGGCGGACTGCTGGTGGGAAAGGCACATGGACTAGCTGATGATGGATCTTGTAAAAGATCGTGCACTGTGCAAAGAGTCGCCGGATGTGTAGTCACCCAAGGGCTGTCACGAGCGAAGAAGATGTGGTGGATCTGTAATCGCAGTGTACAACGCGGGCAGCTGCTTTTTGCACTTGTTAAAGTCTTGATGGCTCTTCTTGGGGCTATTCTGTTAATAGCTGTGTTTTTAAAAATAATTCAAGAAAAGGAGAAGGGAGAAGAGAAAATTAACTTTTTTTAAAATCAAAATCATTCTAAATATGAAAATCTATGAGTCATTAGGTGATTTCAGGTAGATTGTTAAAGTTGGTGTTGGTGTTGAGAAGGTACTTCAGACAGATGATACTGTTCACATTAATCATGTCATTAATAGGTCGACACCGATTAGACGTCATGCCTTTATGGGATCCTCTCACAATTTCACACGAAAAGGCTAGTAAACAAAAGTGAAATCAGTGACAAAAAGCATTTAAATTTCATCAGGTAGGATATACAATTATAAATCATACTGTCAAACCAAAATAGAATATGTCAATCATATTACAGCTCAGAGCATTTTAGTAATTTTTGATGTTGTCATTTGATTCAGGTAGTTACTTTTGAGCCAACAGTAGCGTGAGGGCCAGGCGTTCATGAATAAACATAAGGTCATCACGTCACGGTACGTCATCTGCATCATGAATATTCATAACTAGGATTAGGGTTCGGGTGAGTCTGCGGGCTTATAGTTACAATGAAACCAACACCGATCATCAGCCGTTGACGTGGCCTAGTGGTCATGCTGCCTAGTGGTCATGCTGTGGACATCAACACTTGGGGTCATGGGTTCGAATCCTCTCTTGTGACTCTTCTTTTCTTTTGCCATAAAAGATAGTGAGTAGCGGTTCATTTAGTAAATGTATCATGCAGAGTTTTCACTAAAGTATGAAATGACGTATCATGATGTCATTACCCTATGATTATTCATGAACGCCCAGCCTAGCACTGGCCCTCACGCTACTGTTGGCTGAAAAGTCACTACCTTTGAGTCATGATCTTGAGATAACCAACACTAACATCGAACTTGAAATCACAAATTTCACTACATTAAGTCTAGTATTTAATAGGAAGTTCTTCTCTTTTTTTTAGTGCAATTTTATTTTGGGAAAATGGGAATACATTTCATTTGGTGAAGTCGTAGAGCTAGATCTGTTCATATTACAACTTACCTGGCAGTTCCCGATTTCTTAGAGTTACAGCCATCTTTTTCTTCTTGGGTTTAATCTGCCTCCTACAATCTGAAGACTTTTGGAGACTTCTCCTTCACTTCTTTATTTTCCTCTGGCCAGCCGCCCTGTGCTCTGAGTCTGAGTCTGTCTGAGTTGTGCCTCGTCGCGTCAGTACAGGCCATGACTGACTTGTCCCACACCTTTACTTCCGTGTATTTGTTTCAGAAACGACGCTGCAATTTCACTTTCCAACCTCTTTTCCAATGTTATCCACTTAGCTGCACGCTCCTTGCACATTTCATAGTTTTTATCACTAGATGGTATAAACTTGCTCTGAGTGTCGATGACATGTATGGCACAGAAGTCGGATTTACTTGCCTCGAAACTTTCCGTCGCACTGCACTCGTACCGAACGAAACAGTGGCAGCCATGATCCAGTGACGTGATTGTTGTTTACGTTTGGGCCGGCTATCTTGCGCATGAAACAAAGAGCGTGTTTCGTCAGTCCACAAATCACGCTATGAGCAACGTACTGTGATTGGTCTTTCTTACCGTCGAAACTGAAAAAGTGTAGCAATTTTGTTTAGGTTTTTTCATATTTTCAGAAAATGTGCAGGTTATGTTCTTGACGAGTTTCAGGTATGATTTCAATACTAATTTTACACATGTCGACAAATAACTAGCTAGATACAAAATTTGAAGCACGAGATGAAACGATAATGAACCTCGGCCCGCGGTCTATATCTACTAATGTTCACATTGGCAAGTTTATAATGGTTTCGTAGTACTTATCGTTGCACCGATATATTTCTGTATCACTCTTCTTAAGACATATTTAAATGTTACACTTTGCCTATAAATGATGGTAATCTTGTTTCATTTAATAAAGAACAACAAACAATCATGAAGGTTACTAGAATTACATCGTATTAAATGAAGAGCTTATTTCCAAAAAGGGGCCATTTCCACTTTTTCAATTTTGGAGAAAATCAAGTTTCTTTGTCCAACTTTGTACACGTCCCTATGGGAATATGAAAATTTAAAGTTCCATATTTTGATTTTGATCTCGTAATTCGTCCTAAAATTCAGATTTCTAGATAGCTACCTAGCTTATTAATGCCGTGATATCGGTAAATCATTTTTTATGGAAAGTGGATATAGCCCCGTTTGGGATTAAGCTCTTCATATACTGTTCATGATTATTTATAAGCTTTTATCATAAAATTAATTCGCTAATACAGATAGTTGTGATATATAAAGGAACATTTACCGTATCAAATTCACAAGAAATATGTTAAGAAATTCTGTCAAGAAAGTTCAATCTAAATTGAAAAATGAAAGGAAACCTTGGTTTAATAATTCGTTGCGTAAAATGTGTACAAAATAAGCAAGTTTTGTACCGGTAGTATATTAAGAATCCTACAGCAACAAGAAAAAGATGATTCAATAAACTTAGAAATGCATATATTAAACAAGTGAGAAAGTGTAAGCAAGAGTATTATATAAACAAATTCAATGAATTGAACCGTGATATGAATACAACATGGAAAATGATAAACAAAATTCTTAACAAATCCAATGTTAAAGATCAATGCAAATCAATTATAAATGAAGAAAACATGATATTGTAAATTGTATTAATGTTTATGTTTGTACAGTAAGAGGTAAGCTCACAGAAAAGTAGTAGATTGTGATATTGATTTTAAATATTTTTTTTACCACCAATAACTCTTGCCGATATTTTAGAAGTTGTTCGTGAGTGTAACGTTAACAAGAGTCCGGGGTTTGATGACGTTAATTTTTATAGTGTATACAAAAAAAAACGATTACTTTTATTTGACAGCCACTATGCAATAATTATGGACCAACTTAAAGGGATAGTTGAGTTCTGGTAGAGAGAGTACAGTGTTAGTCAAACTGAATTTTAGTAACCAAAACATGCACCATTACATTACAAACTAATAATTATAACTCCATCATGCTCAAAAGGAATACAATTACAAACGACTAAGTAAAAAGCCTGTTATCATTAAAAAAAGAGCTGTTTAAACTAAAGAGAGCGCTTTCAAAAAATGCATTTGTTTAAACCATTTTAAATAACATATTGTGAATGTGATGTTTTGTTTAAATAGTGATTAGATAGATAGATAATCAACAACTATCTAAAATACTCTTTTGACATTTTTTGAAAAGAGGAAGCATTTTAAAACGAATTTCAACGGCTGGTTCAACATTCTCTAATATACCTGGGGCCCCAGCTTTATTACAAATTGTTATATTTATGGATATTTCAGCCGTCTCTGAACCGATTTTGATCAAACAAAGATGATTTTATTATTTAAATATTATGCTCTTTCAAATTTTACACTCAGTTTTTCATTACCTCACAAAACAATAAGTAGTCTAGCGCCCTCTCTACCAAAACTCAACTATCCCTTTAAATTGGCATTAGTTGTTCTAGTACTCTAAAAAAGGGTGACAAAAATATAGCATCAAACTATAGACCGATATATGAAATCTATTTTAAACTTTTGATCACAATACAAATATTTACCTCCGACATTTTCGGCTGTCATCTACAGCCTTCGTCAACGATGTGACCCGACTTGACCTTTCGTGACGTAACGATTGATCATCTGGTCGTAGACATTCAGTAGCTTGTATCGCCCCACCGTCTCGGTGCAGTGAAGGTTGTAGGATGTAGAATGCTTCCTTCACCCCTCTCTCGAAGTATCGAGCCTCCCTGTCCAAGATGCGAACCTCTTTCAAGTCCACTTGATGGCCAGGAGACTCGATATGGATGTGTTGTGACACCTCCGATGCGTACGAGCTGGGGCGTCGGTGTTCCAAAAACCTGGTCTTGAGTGATCCCTCTGTTTCTCCGATGTATGATTCCTTGCAGATGCCTTTCGTTGTCTGTCCTTGGCAAGGAATCATATACACCACCCCAGTTGCGTTCTTTTTCTCGGTCTTGTCTTTCGGAGCTACTAAGAATTGGCGTAGTGTTCGAGTTGGTGGGTTGGAGGGTGAACCTGACAGGAAAGACACACAACCCCCAAAAGGACAAGTTGTTCTTCCCTACATCTGCATCTCGGAAGCTCTTCGACGGAACTTCAATAAATTTGGCATAAGAGTGTCGTTCAAACCAACTCGAACACTAGTCGGGTCACATCGCTGACGAAGGCTGTAGATGACAGCCGAAAATTTCGGAGGTAAATATTTGTATTGTGATCAAAAATGTAAAATAGATTTCATATTACTACCAATACAGATGAACTTTCATAGTAATATAGACCGATATCTTTATTGTCAGTATTTACAAAGACATTTGAACAGAATAATGTATATTAAACTTATGAGTTATAATATAGAGAGGAATAATAAAGGCAGTTCGGTTTTCGACATGGCTACTCAACAAGTACAGCACTTTTAGAATTTACTCATAATCTTACCAATATATTTGAACAAAATACATGTTTAGTAAGAATCTTTTTAGACCATTCGAAAGCAATCGATTGTATAAACCATTATATATTATTGAACAAGTTAGAGCTGTGTGGCATGAAAGGAAACATTTTAAAATGGTTTCATAGTTAACTTTTTAATTGTAAACAATTTGTATTTGAATGCTAACAGGCTGATACTTAAAGGGACTTAGTAACATTGTCCAAATCCTCAAAATCAAATTTGAATTCTAGCGGTTCCCTCATACCCTGTCGTATTCGTATTAACAATAAAATCATCGGACAGGTTTCGGTTTTTCAAATGTCCCTTTTGTTACAAAGATGTGTACGATTGAAGTGTTCAGATAAAAAATTATCCGTTGGATTTTCGAAACCATGTACAAAGTGAGTGCAGTGAGTAAGTGGATATCACTTTGCATTTTTGCTCATTACTCGGCCATGCAACGTCCATTTGCCTTGAAATGTTCACACAATACCCTGTGGACATATGAGATAACAACAATATACATTGCATCAACCATTCATCACATTTTCAACAAAGTTACTAGATCCCTTTAATATGAACAAAACTGATTTTTTTTTTTGATCCCATAAAAGAGTAAAGTAGTTGACATAATGTAACTATGAATATACGCATCGGTAATAATGCACTAAAAGAAGTTCATAGCTTTAAATATCTTAGCGCAATTCTTGATCCTGGGTGAATTGGAAACTGCACATAGACCATGTACGCCAAAGTTGTCCGAAGTGTATTTCTCTTTTGTAAAGTAAGACCTATTGTTGACTTGTGTACTGCTAGAATTCTATACTTTAGTTGTATTCAAACTCACTTTGATTAATGCTCTATAATCTGGAATAATGCTACTCAAGACGTTTTAAATAAACAACGTGTTCTACAGAATAGAGCTGTACGGATTATGATCAAAACACCATTTGAGCAAAGAACTCGGGAAATATACCAACAAGCAAAGGTATTCCCAAACGTTGATAAATGGAAAAGGGGAAATTTAATAATGTTATTCAATAATGCATGATTTAAATCCAACCTACTCATCGTCCAAGTTAAATTACGTAATCATATAATTTGAGAAATAGTGATCATAAAATTCATTTTCCAAAGCATAAGACCGAGTTCTTGAGACGGTTTCTTTTATCATAGCTTTGAATTATTAAGTTTGAAATGTTTATTATTTATGCTATATACAAACTTATTTGTTTTTCTTTTGTTTGTTGTAACTTTTATGCGTGATACATATTTTACCCATCCCCTTAGTCCTGTCTCGTTTTTGTTTTCTTTTGGCTACCTTAATTTGTTTTTGTTATGTTATCGGTTTTACTGTTTTACTCGTATTAATTTTGTTGTCGTTCTAGTTGAATATCTGCAATTAACTATTTCAATTCAGTGTTTGTTTGTTTGTTTTGTACATTAATATGTTGATATTTATTTGCTGTAACTACATGGACATGTCACATGTTCATGGCCTTACGTCTTGTATTTACATACTATTATATAAATCACTGTATATTTATTGTTATTTTTATGTTTGCGGACCCCTTTGAAAATCAGCTATACTGAAAGAGACATAGCCCCTCTAAGAGAAAATAAATAATGAATAAATTAATTAATACATTACACAAAACTCACAATTGTAAAAAAGTCAAATTATATTTCAATTCGTATCTGTATTCAGTTCTACGTATTTCGTTGTTATTGCATGTTTTCGTGTATGTTTTGGTATTTTGCGTTTGGTGTTTGTGAGTGCAGTTTAAGGAAACAATAACGTTTTGTATAATCTGTACACCCAAAGATTTGCAATAAAGATATATATCATAATCTATCTATTATGATATGCTTTAAATCCAACCAAACACAAGAGGGCCTCGTATACAACAATTGTTTTGCAAGTTAAAACCAAAGCTACATGTGGTAATTGATACTTATCGTTATTGTTACAACGTATGGCAGAAATCGTCAGAAAATAGATGGAATGTTCATGAATAATTACATTTTGATAAACATCGTGGCCGTAGACATATTGTTCCCTTTGATGTGCTGTCATAATTCTCTTAGTTAGGTTTAAAATAAATCAACGATACCATAAATCAATTCAAACTAAAACTTAAGTTCATAAGTCTTTAAGACATATTTAAGAGAACGATAAAAGACATTTCAAGTGGTAACCAATTTAGATTTATGAATACTTCATATTATTCAGAGCGATGCTATATAAGCCTCATAAATTACATTCTAAAATAGAATCCATCTATACAATTATGCAAACACATATTTCAAGGTGACCTAAATGAAAGCAATACATCACATATTAAACGAGAGTCTGGGGTATCATAAAGGGGAAAGCATCAATTCCAGAAGCACTTGACCATAACACCTCATCAGGCCCTGATATTTTTGCAGTTTCGTATAAAGTATTGTCTTCCAGTATGTGTCGCCAATAGTCAGTGTCAGTAATGTTGATGGATATCATGCTATCACGGTGTAAGTATGCCTTATTCTTTTAGACGGGTTTCTCGTTTAAACTTGACGCAACTTTATTATACATACGTATGATATGCTGTCATGAACATTAGACAAAACAGCTAAATTTAGATAACAAAGAAGAATGACATGCAGGATGGGTGTAGTGGGAGCAATATTGTCAATGTTCCTTCTCGTTCAGTGGTGTGCTTCGATGTCGTTTGACTGTGCGAGACATTCTGACCTAGAAACAAACGAGACGTCTGTTACCGTTCAATGCATTGCTAAAAAATACTTGCCAGCAACTAACGTGGTTGTTGAACTGATTCGACCTGATAATACAGTGATCGGAGATTGTGCTTCCCAAGGCTGCAATCCGAGGCATTGCAATGTATGGTGTAACACTGTCAATAGAAATCATTTCATTCTTGAACTGTGTGGATTCAAATGTTTCGCCTTCAATATCAAAGCTCCACTGCTTGACTCTGACTATGGTGAGTACTACTTAAATGTCACACCCGGTAACAAACATCTCGTGTGGAACCTGACCAAAGATTCAACAATTGCCCCCAAAACTAATGAAGCATTAAGTAATTACACCGTTTTAAATATCACTTCATCATCGGCACCGACATCCACATTCTGCGGAGCAACACGACTGAAGGACGAAGACATACAATCCAATACGTCTGTACCTTCGGAAGGTACAACACAGACTAATTTCTCACAGCCAAAATGTATGCCCCAAACACAGAATGTTATGACGGGCAAGGATATGGTCTTCATGGGCATAATATTGGCCTTGACTGTAGCAATAATGTACATCCTTGGCTCAAGTTGCTATCTTTCTAGTCGAAGTGAACGATTTCATAACAACCATCAGATCATCCCAGTAACCCTGACACGATCAAATACACTAGACAACACTAATATTGTATCATTGTCAGCACAACCAGCAATAGCATCTTTTCCAGGTGGTCAGGTCATCCCCGTTACCGGTAACACTTCGGTAAGTGACCACCCCGTTGGACTTCATACAGCCATGTCGTGGCCGCCTCCTCATTTGGCTCCAGAGTTGCCTCCAAGGACCTGTCGCGATAGCATTGCTATAACGGACATTAGACAATCACCAGAGGATGATTGCACGCTATATGAAGCAAGCGATACCAACCCCTTGACAACCGGAAGCTTTAATCGTATCCTGGTTATCCAGGATGATGTCAATGACGGTGTAACTTCAGCGGTAGTCAATATTCAGACACTTGGTGCAGGCCTGCAGAACGAGGACACGTGCAATACGGTAGATGAGTGTAAACGCTACGACGTCAACAACAATGACCGTAGTCGTGATAGTCAATGTGTTTTGCCTCAAGTACCGGTATCATTCGATGAGGATAACTCGGCAGGCCGCAATACCTACGATGATGATATGCTGCAGGCCTTGTATGCAAAACCAGATAGGACAAGCAAGGTCAAACCACACAGTCCCACTGATGACACAGTGTTTTATTACGCTTTGAATCCTGACGAGTGTGACTATGAGGATACGCGACAGAACGTCGGAAACGGTACGGTAAGCATGTTTGTGATGCAAATATTTGGAATTGCTTAAAATGCTAAATTAACCATGTTTTACCAATTGTTTTAATGAAATAGTCCATGACAAAGAATATCTTTTACCATTTTACAGTGGGTATGCGATTTTCATATCTACTCGTAAATGAGTGTAGACGTGAAAGGAATAGTTCAGTTTTGGTATAGAGGGCGCTGCACGAAATGATTCTGTTTGTGACGTAATATAGGTCTAATGTTAAAGAGCATACAGTTTGAGTGACATAATAAACTTTAGTTGATCAAAATAGGTTAAGAGACGGCTTTAGTATCCATAAATTTAACAATTTGTGGGGCCCCACAATAATTTAATAATTTGTAACCAGCCGTTGGAAAAAGAAGAAAAAAAAACGCTTACATTTAAAAAAGATTTACAAAATATGTTTTGAAATAGTTGTTGATGATCTCTTTATTATTTCAATCATTATTTTAACAGAGCATCACATGCACAATTATTTAATTTAAAATGGTTGATACCAATTATATTTTATAGAGCGCCCTCTTTAGGTTTAATGCTAACATGCTTTCTACTTAGTAGTTTGTTATTTGTTATACATTTCGGGCATGGCGGAGTTATAACTATTAGTGTGTAATGTAATAGTGCAGCTTTGGGTTATTACAATTTAGTTTGACCAAACCTGTACCCACTATACCAAAACTCAACTTTCCCGTATAATAATCATGACTCTTTTGACGACCGGCTTACAACATGTTAACCCTTCCTTTTTAGACAAAGATCCATCAGTACCGTTCATCGCAGAAAGTAGCGCTACGCCAGCGAGGTCACCAAAGCTTTCAGGCGCCATCGCTCCATCTGACTCCAGGAATGTCTTCTCCTACAACGCCATGCGCTTCGTCGCATCGGCGCCTGGGGAGAATTTCGAATTGATGTCAGCAGATGATGAATATTGTCACCTTTCTCACCATAGTCGCTATCCAGGTGAGGTTTGTACTCCAAGAAGCGATGACGGGATTCAACCTGATCATGCTCACCTAGGTCAGTCTTCCATTGTGACACCGACGGGTGATGATTCTCAAGAGCAACGACGGGTTGCCTTGACAGCAAGCAGAATATATCCGAGGCAAAGTTACCTGGATGAGTTCTTTGATTCCTCTGAATATGAGCAGCAGAACCTGCGCATCAGTGATGAGTAATATAGTTTAAGACAGAGACCAGAAGTGAAAGACGCATCTTGGCAGAGTTTCACTTGATCCCAATTGGGCCTTTAGCGTGCCATGAGCGTGCATGCACGCGCAATAGAGTACTAGACCATGTCCGTTGTATTGTGCAGTGGCATATTGTAGTGGGCCTATTGTATGTACGCCCCCTTTATAAGTTGCTCTATTGTATGTGCGCCCCGTTATCTGCAGGCTTGGGGTATTTGCCTTTCAATAGAATTCCTTTCAAGCCCCTTTTCCAATTAATGCGGCATGTTAAAGGTTAAAATACCGACCACGCTGTACTCTTCGGACTATCTAAATGTGTGTATGAAGCAGTATATGTGACATTTTAAAACTGTTGTTTCCATTTATTTTGATTAAATATGTCCATATGTTTAGTTGTGTATTGCTCACTAATGTAGATTATTAACCTATGTGATGTCGCGGATGCACATACTAGACTGTCCACTTTTCACAGTCATGTAAGGTACACAGTGTCTTTACACAAGAGTAAGTCAATGTATGATAAGTAATATCATTCTAGTGAGAATGTCATAACGGTCAATATTGACTATGCGAATTAATTAATGTAAGTTTACAGTATAGGCAAAGTATATAAAAGTTACTCGCACTTACCATGATTAGCTCCATAGATCTGCTAACAACCGACTGGTGGACTTGATGTACTGCTTGTACTCGAATGACGAATGCCATATTTAGTGAGTATGTAGACAATTTAGCTTGATGTTAATTTATGTGTATATTTCAAAGGAATTATTATATTTATCAGGTGTTCTTGTGTATAATGTAATATATACGTTTGTTCTGTTTTGTTTTCTAGAGTCTTGAACAAAAAAGAATTGCACTTAATTATATGTAATCGTTTAAGTAATGTATATGTACATAATTATAAATAACACGTAATCAATATAACTAAACCAAAACATGTTGTGATAAACTAGCGAATACATATTGCACTATATCCCAGACATCTGAACATTTAGAAATCAATACCTCTCATAACGTTTGTAAAGCCTTTCTAAACCAGTATTTCACGTTCACCTTATAATATTGTAGTTTCAAAGAATGTAAGGAAGCTTTTGAGAAACACGTTCAAATTAAATGTGCGTTTCTATGATCTGTTACTTATATACATTGCATAGGATCCAACAATATAGCGTAAACAAGAATGTATGTGTTTTAATGAAAACAAACTATAATGGCAAGAAAGATTAATCGCCAATATAACTTGATTATTTTGCTGACTGACGATTCAATATATAAATGTTCCTCATCTACGATAAAAAAAACATGTATGATTATACAACATGTTTTTTTTCTTTCCATTAAAACTCGAATAATCTCATAAACAATGGATACAATGACATTTCAGCACAATATTGTAAATTTAATCCGTTTACATGTATTTATTCTTCTAGGAGATCAATTAATTTGTTGATTATTTTGTCAATATATTATTTTAATTTTATGTTAAGGATGTGATGCGATGAGGTATAAATATGTTCGTACATACAGATTAATAACACTTTAAAAACCAGATCAAAGTCTGTCGAGGGTAATTTTAAGGTGTATATGTAGCACCCTCTTGTGTTCATGGCTGATATGTGAATATCTACAGCGTTCATTGTATGCACTAAATAAAGACAATACATACCTTTTAAAAAAAAACGCCCTCAACGAAAGTTACGATTGTCGCACCAGTCAATTATGACAGAGTGATACATGTTAGCTTTAAAGATTTATTTTAAAGTATGTTCAGCCAACATGAAACTTAAACGGCTCCCTACTTGATTTCACAATATACTCACAGTTAATACAGGGCCTATCAACTTCCCGTATGCAATTGGTTAATTAACGGAAGAGAAACAAACACGATAATAAATTAGACGTGAAGAAGAAAAGGGACCCGAGCCCCAGATGTAAAGTAATAATAAATACAATTGATAAGTGGTTGTGCTTTGATAATACGGACTCGAGATGAATAACTCATAGTTTTCAGCACGTAGACTACAATATGTTGTTGAAGAAAGTCTACATATGTGTTGGGATGACACACCTAAACATAAACTATGGATATGTTAACAAATTAATTTTCTGTTATACTTATTCGCAAAAAAACGCACATGACTCCAAATAACACATAACAGTACCACGGCAAGTTCATTTATTTTATGTGAGAACATTTGTCTGTGTGGATTAAAACAAGTTTAATAACATAATTTTACAACTACATCGCTAAATATGGTAATATTGATAAATCATTTTAATTAGTTATATTTGATGAAGCATATGAATTGCTACTGCTGACATGAACATTTGTGATAACACTAAGTTATATTAAACCAAATCAACACAAACTATTTCAAGAGGAAACCAGTACAAAGTATCATGAGTAAAGTTCATACATTTTGTCCATGAATACAAGTCATTCAATTTATACAAATCGTGTTATGGGCACGAAAGTGAAAGTAACATATCATATATGTAAGGAGTTACCTGGACTACAAAGTCGCAGAAGTAGACATACATTTCGAATGACCAGTTCACAAACCACGCACACACCTAGATATTATTGCAAAATCCAAATGCTTCCTCATTTAAATGTTAGTCATTTGATTAAGAATCCGCATTAGCAAGCAGACTTAGGAATACGGAAAAGGGAAGTCAGGATATCTCTGTCTCATAACGATATATCATCACACATTTGATTCCAGCTTGGGATGAACCAGTACTCCACTTATAAAGCTAGATAAACCAGCCAAGAATAATGGAATGCCTTACTGTCATGACTGGTGTTGTGTTTGCAGCATTGTCCCTACTTGTTGTTGTTCATCCCGGTCTTACATTGTCAATTCAGTGTGCGAGACATTATGAACTAGAAACCAATGAGACGGCTGTCAGCATGATCAGCGTACAGTGTATTACGGATCAATACTGGACAGCATTTGATAAGTTACAAATAATTAGGTCTGATGGCACACTTATTGGGAGTTGTGGCACCAATGGTTGTAATCCAAGCTATTGCACTATGTGGTGTACCATTGACATCAAACAGGAAGGAGATCACTTTCTACTTGAGCTGTGTGGATTTAAATTTTTTTTGTTTAAAATCAATCATCCAATGACAACTGATTATGGTGAATATCGTATTAATGTCAATCAGTCTCGCGAATATCTAGCATTGAACCTGACTAGTTGTACAGCTCAAGTGACGGGAAAACCAACTAGTGACAATGAATTACAGCAAGGCTGCACCAGAACAAATGAACCTGAACAAATTGACGCCTCACCATCTACTGTTACTTTGTCGTCAGTTAGCACAAAGGCGTTTTCACAACCTCGTGCAGTCCCTGCAACTTCTTCTCATCCAAAAGAAAACTCAAAGAAGACCAACAGTGACAATGACGTTAATGACAATACAATGGTCTTCATATTTATCATCGTGGCATTGTCTGTGGCACTTCTCTGCAGCATTGGCACAGGGTTTTATCTTCTAGCGCGCAAACAAAAACGAAATGGAACACTATGCAACGATAACCAGAATCAACAACCTGCTTTGTCACGATCAAATACAGTAGAGACAATCGGAATGGACTCTATGACACCACAACCGCCGCAAACACAATGTTCAAGTTTCAATGCCCCTTGGGTTGCCGGTAATCCTATGTTAAGTGTCAACGAGAATGAACTTAACAAGAATGTGTCATGGCCACTTCACCAGGCACCGGACTTGCCTCCAAGAAGCAGCCATGGTAAGCCTGACATGAAAGAGTTTCGGGTGGATGAATGTACACCATATAAAGAGAGCGGAGGAAACTTAAACACAATGACCGCTGTACGTGCTGGCTATTGTGTACAGAATGGCAATACGAATGATCAATTGACATCAGCGGCAGTCGATATTCCGTCACTCGGTGCTGTCGGTGGGGGTATACATAATGAGAACACTTACTGTACGGTAGATGATTACACACATAATGAAGTCACCGGTCCCGGAGCCAGTGGTCATTGGATCTCGCGTGACTTATCGACTTTAACAGACGAGGATCTGTCGGTGGATTGCAATACTGCTGATGATGAAATCCTTAATAGGCTGTATGCCAAACCTGAGAAGAGAAAGATGGTGCAGCAGCAGCAGGTTCAAAGTAACTTGCCTATCAACTTATCTGCAAATGCTGACGGTTTGTACTACGATGACCTCAGACTGAACGTAGGAAAGCAAAATGTTTGCATTGTGTTATTGTCAATATACGTTCAGGTATGGACTTAAGACATGGTGAAGCAAAGCAATGTTAGCACGGTACAATGTCAACTAAATGTTATTTATTTATTCACACCAATCTCTTAAAACCTGCGGTCATTAATTCATGAAAAGTAACATTTGATAATGTCCCTTTGCCGATATGAATCCGGACTCCTGTAACGATCGATTATTAACAAGTTTGTCCTACGATGTCGGATGGGATCCCACCACCAGACAGAACCACGGCGACCGCACATTCTCAATGGCTTCCAGATATCCGCGCTCCTTCTGATAGCAACAATGACCACCTCACAGACGACTCGCGCCTTATTGTATCTGATTCTGGAGAGAATCGAGATGCGATGTCAGCAGGCAATGAGTTCAATCATCTCCATTGCATTCCGGGTGACACCCCCGCTCAAAGAAGTGGTTACGAGGTCTCCAATGACATCGGGCAGTCACTGGCGACTCATGATTCTGTACAAGGTGGGAATGTTGCATTGCTGTCGATTGGGGGAGCAAGCGGTAGAGTTCCATCCGACATCTCGCGCAGAGTTCCGGGCCACGTTTACCTCGATGAGTTCTTTGACTCGTCTGACTATGAGCTGCTGAATCCGCAAATTGATAATGAGTAGCACAATTCATTAAAGGGATCTAGTAACTTTGTTGGCAAGTGCACAAAATGATGAGTGATTTATAAAATGTGAATTGGGTGTGGTCTGATATGTCCACAAAGTAATGTGTGAAAATTTCACGTTAATTGGATGTTTTTTTGGCTGAACTATGAGCAAAAATGCAAAGTGATATGCAGTCTTATTGTTCTTACTTTGTACACGGTATGAAATTATCCCGTAGACTGTTTAATATCTGAAAACTTCAATCGTAAATATCTTTTGAACGAAATGGAAATTTGAAAAACCAAAACCTGTCCCGCGCTTTATTGTTAATATGAATACAACAAGGTATGCGGGAACCGCTAAAATTCTAATTTGATTGTGAGGATGTTGGACAATGTTACTAAGTCCATTTACAATTAATTAATATTATCAACTTACTTTGTTCTTTATCCTAAAGAAATGAAATTCCGAATTAAGTTAAATATGTTGTTTAATAACGTGTTAGTTGTTACTACAGTTTCCCTCCCAATTAGCATAGGCATACATGCCTTCCCTAGAGCAAGGAATTGCTTTATCTTCTGGAAGCAAGTTATAAAGCGCCACCGTTTTTTTTTTGTCAGATATATCTGTCGTTGGTTTGTTTAGACATGTTAGATGATATATTGATTCGTCTGCTCATGATATCCGCGACTGGACCAAAATAACAGAGGTCTTTGCAAGAGAGGTGGAATGTTGCTGTCTATGCAACCAGGGTGGTGACGATGTACGTAGCTCTAGGTTTACCTAAGTGAGTTGTTCGATTGGACTGACTGAAGAACTGGTTATGATGCCACGCACGACTGTAGAATGACATCACCGGAAATATGTGCGCATGACTAGCACTGTCAATTTTATTTTAGCAACCTTAGTGGTCTAATTGATGTATGCATGGAAGACAATATGACAGTTATAATATCTGTCAATACACGCATGCCGTTATGCATTTATGCATGCATTATGTTTATTTTATTTAGGTCTTTGGGCTACTAAATCTATGTTGATGTTATTAAACACCATGCACAATTGTATTATAGTAAAACTCTCTTTGCTGAATCACTGAATATATTATCACAACGATGACGTTGGATTAATGATTAAGGTATGGGTATGGGTTAAAATAGGTAGAACTGAAATTGCTCGAATGTTATCAATTTCATATGAGCCTCTTTTGTGAATAGCTGTGATTCGGGCCATTTTAAAGTCCATCGGTATTTCAGAGGTTTGTAATGATTTGTAAAAAAAAAATGTAAGAGGTCGGCATATAAACTCTGCCGCTAATTTCAATAGTTTCGGATGAAGACCATCATATATCTTTGAATCTAAACTGTGTATCTTTCTGAAACAAGGTTCCCATAGAATTGACGTTATCATTATTGCATACATTGTTCCCTATTCGTTCACTAACATTACTGAAAGTTTCATTCAACTTATTCACGATTATATTGCTATCAGTAATAATTTCTCTATTTACAGTAAGATCAAAGTCTGTTTTGCCATTCTTTTTGGGTAGAAGGTCTTTTAAAATCTTCCAGTTTGTATTAATGTCATTTCCACATTTAATAAACTCTTTCTAATAAGAATCTCTTTTTAAATATTTATTCATATTGTTTGCTCGATTTCGATAGTGTTTAAATTTATCCCAATTATATCGAAGGCTATAGCTGGATACGCCCGAACGGTGCAGCAAAACTTATCTCTGGATAACTTGTAGAGTTGATCTTAATTGGTTGTCTCGCGCCCCTGGTCTAAAGCAAGATATACGCACCTTGGACCTAGAAGGTCTAAAGATAGATCATTATTTATACCGTTTCTCCCTGGTAAATTATAATATACACAAACAACGTTAATAAAAAAAACACCGTATGAAAACATAGTTACCGAATTAACGTTTTGTTTGTCTATTTCACCACACCGACGCAGACCAACTTTTTAAACTTAATAAATTATAAGATATATAGTCAACAAGGGAACACTTTCGAAACACGCACATAAATCAACAAGACTTACAAAACACTGATGTCAGACATGGCTACCCTACCAGCGTTACGCGTCTTTTTGCATCAGAGTTTACATCACGTTCTGACTACAGTCTTCTCCCTCGCTATCCAGATGACATCGCTGCTCCACGAATCATTGGCATCGACAGTGACGTCGGACTGCCGACGACTCCTTCTTCTTTAGAGCAGGGGAATGTTGAATTGGAGGGAAGCGAAGGAGTCAGCCGGATAGTGTAGTCGGACGTAGTCTCGCGTAGAGATCCGGGCCAACTTTACCTCGGGGAGTTCCTTGATTCTTCTAACTACGAACATATGCTAAACCGAATATGGATAAAGGGTAAAGACAAATGTACATGAGCCGATCACAATGATGAAACATATTATAATTAAACTGACTTTTCCTCCATAAAAAGTAAAAGTGCAAAATCCCTATCTACAATACATCATATTTGAGCACTGACAGTTCACATTAATTGTTCGAAATACATTTGGTTTATACCCTGTATACAACTTGGCACATGTTTGAATACTTCGTCTTTGATAATGAGGGCAATTACTAGTACATTCACAAAATATAGAAATTATCAAACTATTTGTATTTTACTGTTAATATGCATAGGTTACGAACATGAATATACTGGTTACACAATTGGTTGAATATACATATGTACAGGCTTCACTGCACTTGGTATAATTAGAAATGCTAAAAGCATCCGAGCAAGTTACAAAGAAGGGACGTGTGGCATGTTAGATATTTTGACGACTTTGAGTACAGTGTCCATTCAATAGATTAAACATTTGTAATCATTTATTGAGAACAAAATGTGATATTACACGCAATTTAACAAATGTCCTGTTATAAACCACAGACAAAATAGTCATAAATGTATAAAACTACCATTCTTTCTGAATTGTATTTAAAGAGCTTTCTTCCAAAAGGCGCTAAATCCACTTTTTCAAATTTTGAGTATTAAGCAGGTTTCTGTGTCATACCTTGTAAACATGCCTATGGGAATATAAATATGGATCGTCCCATATTTTGAATTCGATTGTGTAATTTTTCCTAAAAGTTAGATTCTAGATCGTTATGTAGGTTATTACTGTACTGATATCACTAACTCATTTGTTTTTATGGAAAGTAGATTTAGCGCCTTTTTGAACTGAGATCTTTATTTGTACGGCTTGGGTCAATATTAATTGTAATTGTACTGATGGTGTATGAAATATCCAACATATTGCGTACGTTTTGTAAGGTTTTATATCTTTAAATGCAATAGATTAAACATTTCAATCGAGCACAAAATTCAAGTTGTAAGTACAAATTGCACAAATGATTTGTTTCCTGTACAGGTCCGCATTATTTGACACGCGAGTCACCATCCCCCAGATACCATCATAGTGAAATTCAAATCTTACCGAACACGCGAGATGATCCTGAAAAATCGCAGGAAACTAGCTGGGTCCCGTAAATCGATACAGGAGGACCTGACAGTGCAGAACGCGAAACTCCTCAGAGCCGCACGGAACTGCCAACATACAGAAGCTGCATGGTCGATAGACGGCCGAATCTTTGCCATCATCAACACGACCACTGGAAAGACACGCAAATTAGTCGCCTCAGAAGATGACCTGAGAAAACTTTGTACATCCTAAAACAAGAACTCTGCCTCTGGTTTCCGTTGTTTGTTTTCTTCAAATCAAATCTTTGTTTATTTGTACATATTTTGTTAGCTGTATTATACACGTAGATTGATTGCATGTGTATTTATGTGTGATTTGTACAATGGTGATCTTGTGTGAAATCTGTGGTGAATCTCTGAATTGTCAAAACCCTACACCTTTCTCGTTATGCTGTAATTGCTGCAATATATTCCCTTTTAACCATTATATGCATGATGATGACTTTAAGCTCAATATGCATTGTTATTTTAATTTGAATAATGACATTGATATGGAAAAGTTCAAACGTATGAAAGTTAATCCGTTTTTAATAGGCAATACTGATGATTTTATATTATGCGACAATGATTTATATTTAGGTACAGATGATAATTTATTATTCTCATATAAAAAACATTGTAAATATATATTTCCTGATGAATTCCAAACTAATGTTCATGAAAAAGACACATTTTCACTTCTTCATGTTAACGCAAGAAGCTTACCCCACAATTTTGATGAATTTGTTTGTATGTTATCCTCACTAAATCACTCGTTTTCTGCAATCGGTATATCCGAAACATGGTTTGATTCAAATACAAAAATTGAAATGTATAGTATTGATGGATATAATTTAGTTCATTTAAATAGGAACGATAAAAGAGGAGGAGGTGTTGCTTTGTATATATCTAATGAATATGATTATGTAATACAATCTGATTTATCTCAGAGTACGCAAGAATATGATTCGCTGTTTATTCAGTTAATGTCTAAAAGTACGAAGCCTATTGTACTTGGATGTATATATCGTACCCCTAACACAAACATGGATGTTTTTGTTGATAAAATTAATGGTTATTTAGAAACTTTGAATCATACAAATAAAACTCTGTATATCATGGGTGATTTTAATATAAACTTATTGAATGTAGATAGTCATGAACAGTCAAACAACTTTTTAGAATCTATGTACTCTTTCAATTTATATCCGATGATAACAAAGCCAACCAGAATTACCCCATGCACGGCAACTCTAATTGATAATATTTTTTGTAATTCATTAGAAAATACTTTTAAGACTGGATTAATTGTTGCTGATGTTTCAGATCATTTTCCTGTGTTTTGCGTTAAAAATATAAAAAATGCAATACCAAAACAAACTTTGTATACTCATACTAGATTGATAAATGATGAAAATATTGCTAGATTTAAGAATAAATTAAAAGAAGTTACTTGGAGTAGAATGTATGAGAATGATAATATTGATGTTAATATGTGTTATGATCACTTTATGATGGTATTTTCTTCAATATATGATGAATGTTTCCCGTTAGTCAAAAGGAAAACACAATATAAGTGTAAATTTAAAAAACCCTGGATTACAAATGGTTTATTAAAATCAATTCAGAAAAAACATAGATTATATAAAAAGTATTTGAAAAATCCATGTGATAATAATAAGGAAAAGTATAATAAGTATAAAAATAAATTAACAAATTTATTACGTACTGCTAAAGCTGATTATTATTATGCCATATTTGTTAAAATAAAGGGTGAAATAAAGAAAACGTGGATACAAATTAATGATATTCTTGGTAATAAGAGACACAATAAATTGCCATCTTCTATGTACTACAATAATAGAAAGTTAAACTCTATAAAAGATATTGTTGATGAATTCAATTCATATTTTCTTATTTGGGTAAAAAAACTGCGGGAAACATTCCAGTCGTTAATAACTCATATGATTCTTTTTTGCCTAAGGATGGTGAATATAATTCATTTTTTATGAGACCAACTACAGTAAATGAGATTGTTGATATTATTAGAAATTTAAAATCATCCAAATCAGTTGGCCCTGACAATATTTGTACAAATGTTATCAAAAATACTATATATTATTATGTTGAACCGTTATGCTGTATTTTTAATAAATCCCTGCAAACAGGTATTGTTCCTAAACAGTTTAAAATTGCAAAGATAGTCCCACTTTATAAAAAGGATGATGCAAATGATATCACTAATTATAGGCCAATTGCCATTCTCCCTATTTTTGATAAGATTTTGGAAAAAATAATTCATAAACGACTCTATAATTTCTTACAATTAAATAATGTACTAATAGATGAACAATTCGGCTTCCGAAAAAATCACTCAACTGCCCTAGCCGTCTTGAATTTATCCCATCAAATACAAAATGAAATTGAAAATGGCAAATATTGTCTGGGATTATTTATGGATTTATCAAAAGCATTTGACACCATTGATCATCACATTCTTTTAAGTAAATTACATCATTACGGTATAAGAGGTATAGCCTTACAGTGGTTTCGTGATTATTTATGTGAACGAAAACAATTTGTGATGGTCAATGGTGTCAAATCGTCAATGCAATATAATACTTGTGGTGTTCCGCAAGGATCTGTATTGGGTCCTCTCCTGTTCCTTGTCTATATTAATGATATTGTTAAATCCTCAAATATTTTAAAATTTTCCTTGTTTGCTGATGACACAGCAGCTCTTATGAGCAACAATAATATACATACACTACTGTCATCAGTAGACAAGGAAATTAAAAACGTCTCAGTATGGTTCAAGGTTAATAAATTGGCCCTGAATCTTACAAAAACCAATTACATTATTTTTCGGACAAGGAACAGGAGATTACCCACAAATTTGCCACCATTAAATATTGATAATGTTATTATATCTCGATTACAAAATGTTAAGTTCCTTGGTGTTTTAATTAATGAATATTTAGACTGGAGTGATCATATTTCCTCAATTTATAAATCTCTTGCGAGAAGTGTTGGCATACTCACAAAACTTAAATTCACTTTGCCTTGTAATGTTTTATATATGTTATATAATAGTATTGTTGTGCCACATTTAAATTATTGTAATTACATATGGGGTAATACATACAAAAGCCATCTTACTAAAATATACACTATACAAAAGAAAGCAGTAAGAACTATATCAAAATCTTCTTGGCGTTGCCCTAGCACACCTCTCTTTAGACAGTTGAATATTTTACCAATATATGAATTGATTGCTTTTAATACTTTAATATTTATGTATTGTGTACACTTTAGACTATTACCAGCAAAATATTGTAATATGTTTTTTGCGAACTCAGAACTTCATTCATATAATACACGGCAAAGTCACAATTTTCATCAACCAAAATTTCGATTAACTTCCTCATTGAATTCTATAAGTTATACTGGTGTAAAAGAGTGGAATATGCTAGAAGACTCTATCAAATCCAGCACAACAATCACTAAATTTAAAAAACAATGCCGTACGTACCTGTTGAAATCCATGCCGCATTTATGAAAGGAGTTTGTAGTATCTTCTCGTTTTTCCTTTGTAACATACTAAATTATTATGTATCATTTTATGTACTATATTGATTATTCATTTTTATATATTTAGGTGTGCATTTTTATGCAAATGTTCAAATAGGGTTTTGTGTGTGTGTGTGTGTGTGTGTGTGTGTGCGTGTGTATCTGCGATATCTGTATGAGTTATATTTTGTATGCTTTATTTTATATGTATATTTAAGGGCCATTTCTCCACAAGCCTTGCTTTCTTAATGGTCCGAACCATAGAACAATCATTACGTATTATGTCTTAATGTTGCAATTTGTTGTATTGTTTTTTATCATGTTTATGGTTGAATAAATGAAATGAAATGAAAATAATTATGTCAGCGTTAGGAAATATATTGTATTATTCGAAATACAGGGAGATGTATATACCATGAATTTGAAATGTACAAACACATTCAGGTTTCCCTGGGATTCGAACCCGACACCTCATCCCAGGATAGTTAGACCGGTGCTCTTCCTGCTGGCCAGGGGTAGAAAAGGAAAGGGTCTCTGAACCTCTTTTTATATTCGAGAACAATACAGATATATACTGTGTTTGTGTTTGGGTAAATATTCATTTTCATTACTAATGGAGAATAAATGATTCATCATTTGTACCTTTAATACAGTTACATGACAATAAATGTTAATGCTACTGATATCACTAACTCATTTGTTTTTATGGAAAGTAGATTTAGCGCCTTTTTGAACTGAGATCTTTATTTGTACGGCTTGGGTCAATATTAATTGTAATTGTTTTAAAGGACAACAAAATCCTAGCAAATTACTGTTTTCACTGTACAACAAGCAGAATTGTAGGTGTGGCTCATGGTAACAGAAGAATGAAACTGGTTTTGATTTTTCAACTCTCCATAATTATGGAGATATTTCGACGCTTTCGACCATAGTCAAGAGTATCCAAATTTAGATACTCAATCGTCCATAGTACCCGAATTCGGATACTTCACTCCAACGATCGGGATAAAATCAAACATAGATTTTCTGTGTTTTCACTAGGTAAACATTATTCCTTTTCAATGATGAAAATCCCACATATAATTATCAAGAATCTTACAATGAAATTGGTATATTATTGAAGTCTCATATATATTGCTTTTGGGAAACAATATTAAATAGAAAGTTAGCCTAAAGCTAGTCAAGTTAGCTTGTCTTAAGATCCCCCTGTCCTTTAAGTCATTTTATGATTTGGTTTAGAGAGGAATCCAATTCATGCATATCAAACTAAATATTATGCACGGCTTGGATTCCAAAACTGATTTACTGGTTTATGTTTTATGCATGTACAGGTATATAGGCTTTAATCTTCATAAATTTAAAGCCACAGAAAACTATACTTGGAAAAAAATACGTTTACCCTTAACCGTAATGTAAGTTTTAGGTTAGAGCCTTCTCCATGCGATGCCAAATTTTGAGATAATAATTGTTCATAATTTTGCAAACAGTAACTAAAAATAAATAGTTCAAACATATAGAGAAACTGACCAGAACTATATAATATAAATAAAATAGAGCAAAGAAAATAGGATTCCTCCGGAGTCCGGTCTAGCAATCCGGAGGTCTCGGTTTCGAATCCCGGAGGAATCCCATTTTCTTTGCTCTTTTTCAAAAATAAATAGAGCACTACATTGTTTGCTAACAGAGCTTCCAATATTTAAAACATGACATTTTCTGAAGTACAAAAAAGTGATGTTGCGCCCTTCTCCTCCTCAGTATGTTTATGCATGGATGCCTCCCCCCTGTGTGATGGTATCACAGCACCCCAGCTGATCTAACTGTGTTCCTTATTGCCAACCCTTTCATATCATAAACTGATGCTTTGTAAAATAACTGGGCTGAGTAGTCTAGGGAGAATTCATAATACACCAAAATCAATCAATCTTATATGGGCTAATAATAATGTCTAGCATTTATACGGTATCATATATCTAGCTACCCTATTCAGAGGCGCATTATTATTCTTCTTGGATCATTATCAGGTACATTCAAACCCACAAAATTATCTTGTGCACCATCTCAACCCCCTCTGGAGCATACAAGCCCATGCTGCTCTACAAGGGTACTACAGACTAAGTAAGACCCAACCAAGTACCTAAATGATGTAGCCAAGACTATGTAAAATTACTTGCACCACACTTTGATACAGCATCACTTACTTCCGCAACGTAACGGTTCAAATACAAAAAACCTCGATGTGAAAAGAGCACACGGATACCCAGTGTAAAAAAATTGTCAACCCCCTGGAACCTAATTAATTGGCAAAATATGATCTCTGGGGATGTGGATAAACTTGACAGCCCTTTCTGCTCCCAGAGACTGAGTCGGCAGACATCAAAACCCGGGCGATGTCGGCGGTGTGCCACGGATCCCGGGGGCGGTTCAAAGGGGTAATACACATGTGGTGTGGTACGGTTTGATGGTATGGTTTAGGAGAATATGGGATGTTGTATGTATGATGTGGACGTTTTCCATAGAAATTATTTCACTCTTCTTTAAATAAAGCCCACCACACAATACACAATCAAATTTCAGCCGACAAACAACTGTGTACCCGAACTAAAGCAAGACACATATATTTGCCATGGATCCTGTGGGCGGTTCAAAGGGGCTATACACATGTGGTGTGGTACGGTTTGGTTTCAGATGAGAATACAGGATGTTGTATGTTGGGATGTAGAGGTTTTCCATAGAAATACCTTCTCTCATGAATCTTTAAATAAAGCCCACCACACAGTACACAATTCAATTCCGTCTGACAAACAACTAGGTATCGGAACTAAAGCAAGACATGGATATCTGGTTACAGTCCGTTATTCCGAAGGTTCGTTATTCCGAAGGTTCAGTTATTCCGAAGGTTCGTTATTCCGAAGGTTCGTTATTCCGAAGGTTCGTTATTCCGATGGTTCGTTATTCCGAAGGTTCGTTATTCCGAAGGTTCGTTGATCCGAAAATAAAATCGGGTTCGTTATTCCGAAAATTAAATCGGGCTTGTTATAATACTATAGTTTGTGTTTTGTTTATTTAATTTACAGCCTGCATTAAGCATACCCCTCCCCCTTTCCCTCCCTTGGCCAGACCAATCAAACATTTAAGTTTCTTTTATCTCTTTATATGAAATTATAGCATTATAACCTGATAACAAACACAAATTCATTTTCTGATTAACGAACCCGATTTTATTTTAGGAATAGCGAACCTTCGGAATAACGAACCCTCGGAATAACGGACCTTCGGAATAACGAACCTTCGGAATAACGAACCCGATTTCATTTTCGGAATAGCGAACCTTCGGAATAACGAACCTTCGGAATAACGAACCTTCGGAATAATGCAACAAATGTTCGGATTAACGAACCCTATTTCATTTTCGGATTAACGAACACTCAGGTATAGGAAATTTGCGTGTTCGGAATAACGAACCTTCGGAATAACGAACCTTCGGAATAACGAACCGCACCCGGATATATAATGCATGTAGTATATACTCAGTTCAGATCCTTTTATCATTTGTCGGATCGGTTCAGATCATGTAGTGTGCGGTGAGCATAAATCTAAGCAGTTAAAGACCGTTTGATTTTGGGGTAACATGCATGTACCACAAACCCTAGCTGTCCCAAGCCTTTTTAGGATCAGTCCTGAATGGGTTAAGGACATTTATTGGGATGTGTACTGATGTTTTATAAGTGCTGGTGATTAATTGAATTACACAACCCGTTGCAAAGTGATGGACATCTATTTGATATACAAAATAATACCCAAACATAATGTGTTTTTCTTTGCGTGGTGGTCCCCTTTAATGCTTAGGTCACATATGCTCTGATTTGGGATACGGTGCCCTTACGATGCCACTTTTAGGTGAAATCCTGCGGCGTCCGCAAGGGTGCCGTGGCTATCGTGCGGTCGCCGTTGCATTTTTCCTCGCCGTACGATGTCAAAAAATTGTTTAACGCGGAGTTAAAAAAAAAAATGCATCGTACGATTTTTTACTTGCCGTAAGCCCGTAGACACATCGTAGAGAGCATCGCAAGGGCACCGCACGGGCACAGCACGGACACCGCAGCCTTTTTTTGAATATCGTACGATTTTGAGATTTTGAATATTTGGCCACTCAAATCGTACGGGTACCGTGGAGTCACCGTAAGAGCACCATAAGACAAAAATCATCGTACGGGCCCCGGCATATATGTGACTGCTACTCTAAGATACCACAGACATCCTATGATATCACAATTTCCCAAAATCGTAGAAAATTCGCCGTAGGGAGAAAAATCGTATGGCGCCCGGATCATTTGTGACCTAGGCATTAGTGGCACATTCAGTTTGAGTGTTGGTTGAGAAACTATTTCTGAATATGCATCATCATTAGGGCTCTCAAATAGTAGGGTCCAAAAGCCTGATTTTGTTTTTAACCAAACTTGCTGAGACTGTTTGGTATGTTTGCCCCTAAATGCCCTACCAAAACATCAAGCTGAGAAACTAATTTTGTACAGTGAATTTGCCTAGGGGGGTAAGCTAGCTTCCCCCAGCCATGCTAGAACACACATCATTTTTCTGTGCTATCTAAACAAATTCAAAATGGCATGATTTCCGTACAGTGCTAGGACTTCCACATATTAAGGTTGAATGCGTACCAAACTTGCTTGACTTGATTTGGATGTTTGGTATATTCACTCTACAAAAAACACCAAAACTGTGATATTAATTTGTGCTTAGTTGATTGGTCTATCAAGATTTGCATCACACCAACACTCAGGACTATGACTGTCTGTATTCTGAAATATGAATCAAACTTAAAAATGCAAAGCCTCGAAAGGTCTTCAAACCAAACTTGCTCAAATGTTTGGTTTTGCTTACTCTATAAAAACACAGAAACTGTTAGATTAATATCTGCTCAGTTGACTGTAGTCATCATGTGCATAATTGGCTCAAAATTTCTTTCCGATCGTTCTAGTCGCAGTGATAGACTGAACATCGACCAACATAACCTCTCTGCAGTAATGTCACGATCAAACGCGCTGAACATTGCTTCCTTGATGCTCCAACCACCACTGACGTCATATCCCAGTACAAATGTCCTCTCCGTCAACGATAACTCTCTTTTAAATGGCCAAGATGTTGGACTGTACATAGCTACGTCACGGTCACATCGTCTTCGGGATCCAGAGTTGCCTCCAAGGGCCTGTCGCGGCAGCACTGACATTGGACAATCGTCAGAGGATGATTGCACACCTTATGGAGAGAGCGAGATTAACTTTAACATGATGGCAACCGGATGCTCCAATCGTACTCAGGTTATCGAAGATGATGTGAATGTGACTTCAGCGGTGGTCGATTTTCAGACACTTGGCGCTCTTGGCGCAGGCCTCCCGAACGAAGACACATACAGCACGGTAGATGACCGTAGCCGATGTGTATTGCGTCAAGTACCACCTCCAGCCGTTAATGACATCTCGGTAGACTGCAATACCGACAATGATGATATGCTGAACACCTTGTATGCCAGACAAGAGAAGACAAGGAAGGTCAAACCTCAGAAGACCACAAATGACATACAATTTCATAACTCTTTGAATGCTGACGAGTCGGACTACGACGTTCTGAGACAAAACGTGGGGCAAGGTAAAGTAAGCATTATAGCGTTGCCAATATATGGCCGTGCTTTAACTTACAAATCATATTTTCAAAACCTGTTTGAACGAAGCAATTGCGGTCAAAAGGGATTTTCATAGTGGATATAAATATTCACACGCTCTCGTCGATAGGATAATATACATGATGGTCATCGATATTTCTTTACGTTAGAAGCTTTAATTCTTTAGACGACCAAATTTCAACATGCTAACCTTTCCATTTCAGACGGAGAGCCATCAGTACCATTCACCGCAGAGAGCGTCGCTTCGGATGCGAGGTCACCAGATCCGCCAGACGCTATCGCTCCTTCTGATTCCAGGATTGCCTTCCACAACAACGCCATTCGCTTTATCGCATCAAGGAATTACGATTCGATGTCAGCAGATGGTGACTACAGTCACCTCGGTCGCCATGGTCGATATGCAGGTGAAATGTCTTCTCCAAGAAGCGAGGACGGCATTTTCGCTGACCGCGCTCAACCCGGCCATTCTTTCTTGGTTCCTCCGGTGAGTGAAGATCCTCAAGAGCAAGGAATGGTTGCAATGACAGCAAGCGGAAGAAATGCTAGGCATGGTTACTTGGAGGAGTTATTTGATTCTTCTGACTATGAGCTGCTGAACCCGCGCATCCGTGAAGAGTAATATATTATTCTTGAGTGCAATATCTGGGGGTGTTTTAACAAAGATTCTAAGTTGAACTTAACTCTAAGTTGGTCTTAAAAAGAGATGGAAAGCTCCATTTTCTTTTTAAACAAATGTGGTTAAAGTCCTTTTTTCAAAGGCATAAAATGTCATTCGAATAATTCTTTGTTGTTATCAAAGAGATGTTATGTTCTTGATACAAAATTGATAAAAAGTATAATATCATGACGTGATTGTCCCATTAGCATGTCTTCCACCATCGTGGTGATCAATTTTATCATTTTTGTTTCCGTATCGACCACATTCTTATCAGTTTTATTACTGCTGTCAACAATCCTAATCCTCTAATCCTCTGCTGAGACATTAGCGCCCAGGGGCTAGAGATAAGAAGTGCCAACCCTGATAAAATAAACTGTATGCAAGCTTGAGTGCTCAAAAATCACTACCGCTCCTCAGCCCTCCAGGAGTGGTATTCAGCTAGCTATAGAATTACCTAATGATTCTTGTTGTTTTGCTTTTGAATTGCATTCCAAGGCTACAACTGGCTTTCCATAATACCTAGTAAGGTCCAACTTAGAATTGAGTTCAACGTAGATTCTCTATGAAACACCCCCAGGAGTGAAGGACTTTTCTTTTTATAGCACAGTGTCACTTGTTCCCTTGAATCATTAAGATCCTGGCCAAGCTGAGGCAGTATAGTTGCTACATTTATTAGCTCATTTATTGACACAAATGGTTAAAATTTGTCTGGATGTTTAAATATGTATTTACTCACTTATGTCTATCAATCTATTTATTTAATTGATTGTATGCAGACACTAGTCTGTTTAGCATGTTCTGTATAAATTCCTTTGCTGGAGAGTACTGATAAACTTAGTGTGCATTTAAGGACTAATATTCAACTGAAAGTTGAACATATGCCAATATTCTCAATTGATATTAATGTCAAGTAAATATGCTACAAATTAACCAAAGAATATACATAAAGTAAACATGAGGAAGTGATTTACACGATTGTAAATAATGCATATTGTAAATTGCTTGCACTAACCATGCTTTACATATATAATACCACTTCTTCGAGGCTGTTTGCGTTGTTCTTGAGCGAAGCTACATCCACCGTTCGACGTGCTAGGCCTGTCACGGCTTCACCGCTGTCGTTAATCATGCTAATGTTGATCAGTGTTTACTCTAAAATCGACGGACTTCCGACTATGTTTGCTGATATTGATGTGGATGAAGAAGCCGTTAAGTGAATATAGAGCTAATCTGACTTAATATTTATTATATAAGGAATTATTAAATGACATTGTAACACTTTATTTTTACATTATGCACGCATGTTTTATATAACTTATGTTGTCTCATTGCTAATAGGCATATTTATTATGTGTTGTTGATTCTAAAAATTATGTGTACTGATTATACTTGTTAATTGTACATGTAAGCTTTTAATGACATGTGCATGTACACATAATGCAAAGCACCATATATTGAATAAAACCAGATATTACACAATTATGTAATATGATAATGTAATGTTTTTATGTACCTAAATCGCGCTAAACTGTATATAAAATCAGTCGGGAACATATTCATAAACAGTATATATCATAATGTTGCCTAATGTTTCACTTATATGTATTTCACGTTTGGCTATTGTAGTTTAAAAATAATGTAATATAAATTTGAACATAAAATCTAATTAAGTTTGCGTTATTATGATTCCTTATATTTAACACATATGCATACGACTCAGCATATACAAACATCTGCGCGTTTTAATGGAACCCAACTGTATCACTGATGGCAAGACAGATAGTAACTTTATTTTCACAAAATACAAAGTATTATGTGTGTTCCATATCCTCACTGTATGATTTTAAAACAATTTGAATTATCTCATTAGAAATTGATTAAATACTAGATTGGCACAATATCTTACATTCTTTCTTGTCATTTGTTTTCCTAGTTCATAAACTTGTGAACAACCTACAGCAACGTGTTGAATATTGTGTCACTGTGATTTAGATTGTATTTGCAGAATGTGATTATATGTTTGCTAACTTTGCTATATGTGTTGTGTGTTTGTATTTCTTTATTTTTTTGTGAGAGAAATACAATATACATACACATTAATAGAAAGCACTTTTAAACAGTATACCAACCTGTCGACGATACTTGTCTTTATAGCTCTCTCTTTGACTGGTATTTGAATAAAACAGCGTCATCAATGAGCCGTTGCATTTTCTTTCTACCATTCAAGCATACCATTCAAGCATACAAAATATGAATCTTAATTTTCAATTTTTTGTTTTTGTTTTCAATTTTTTTCATTTCAATTTATTCAGCATTTCCATAAAAACATACATATAAAATACAAACAATAAATAGGAATACTACACCAAAAAAAAAACAATGAAAATGCAAAGAGATGCAGCAGAAAGGCAGAGCCTTATATAAAAGCTGCATCCTTCATAAAACTATCACCTCAGTAAAAACATTAAAAATAAAGATTACACGATAATTGCCCTGTCATACTCAAATTCACAAAACACACACACACACACACAATACACATATGCCTGTAAACAGTATGCTTATTGCACAGTTGAATTTCCAAGTAAAAGTTGTTTATACTTTTTCTTAAAAACATTCAAGGATAAACTAGACTTTATATCATTTGGTATTTCATTCCATATTTTTGGACCATTAAAAAATATAGATTTTTGAAAAGCTGTAGTCCTTATAAGAGGTAGACGATAATTTTTTGCACTGCGAGTTTCATAATTATGCACAGTAGAATTTACATCAAAATACATCAAAAGAGACCGGGGAAGTACATTCTTATGACACATAAATATTGCACACTAGAATTAATATAATTTATAAATATTTAAAATATTGAGGCAAGAGAATAAAGGTGCAGTGTGAGCCAAGTACGTACTGTGGGAAATAATTCGAATAGCTCGTTTCTGTAATTTAAATAATCTATTCATATTTTGGTTACTAGAATTCGCCCATATCATGATGCAATAATTCAAATAAGGTGATACCAGTGTATTGTACAACATTAATAAAACTTCTTTAGGTAAAAATCTTAAATTATTCATAATTCCAATATTTTTGACAGTGTATTGCAGATAACACCAGTGTGCTCATTCCATGTAAGTTCATCATGTATCATTATTCCCAAAAACTTCAGGCTATTTACTCGTTTTATTTCAGTGTCTTTAATTTTAACAACAATATTATTTTTGTCTACCTGCATATTTGTAAAAACAATAAAGTTTGTCTTATCCAAATTCAAGACTAATTTATTATTTGATAACCAATCTATAAGTTTATCAATTTCATCATTAAAGTAATTTTGTAAATATTGCACGTCCTTATGTGACATAAAAACACTGGAATCATCTGCAAAAAGAATACAATTTAAAACATCTGAAATATTGCACATATCATTAATATAAACAATAAATAATAAGGGACCAAGTATTGAGCCCTGAGGCACTCCACATCTAACAGTCATAAACTCAGATTTAATATTGTCTAATTCCACGTACTGTTGTCGATCATATAAATAATTATAAAACCATTTCCATGTGACTCCTCTTATTCCATAACTGTGTAATTTAGAGAGTAATATTTTATGATCCAAGGAATCGAACGCTTTACTCAGATCTAAAAAGAGTCCAATCATAGTTTCTTTATTTTCTAATGCTGTCAAAACTTTGTTCATAAATTCAATTAAAGCTGAGGATGTGGAGTGCCCTGGTCTAAATCCATTTGGATTATTTGTGATAATATTACAATTTTCTAAAAATTCATATAATCTCACATGTATAACTTTTTCAAATATTTTTGAGAAAGCAGGCAACACAGATATGGGTCGATAATTTGACATATTTTCTTTAACACCTTTTTTATACACAGGTATAACTTTACCAATCTTAATTTTATCCGGAACTATGCCTGTCTCTATGGATAAATTTATTATTGCACATAATGGAACACAAATAATATGAATAACTTTTTTTAAAAGGGCAATATCAACCCCATCAAAACCTGGACTTTTTCCATTTTTAAAATTGCATGTTATATTAATAATTTCTTTTAAAGTACAAGGTTTAAAAAAAGCAGTACTATCATTTCTTTCAATATATTGCATACAATTTCCATTATTATTGCACGAAGAGGCTAATTTAGGACCCACTTCAATAAAATACTTATTAAACGTATTTGTGATTGCATCTTTCCCTATGATAGTTTCATTATTGCACGTCATTGAATTTGGCAACACTTTAGATTTAGATCCTGATCCCAATATATTATTAATAAGTTTCCACATTGATTTTATATTTCCCATAGCCGATTCAAATTTCATTATAAAATACTTATTTCTTTTTCGTTTAATTTGTTCATTAACCGTGTTTCTACATGTTTTATATTTATCCCAAATATTTCTTATACAATAAATGTTTTTTCTTACTAATTTTACGAAGACTATTATTAAACCATGGATTATTATTGTACTTACTATTAACATTGATAACTTTAATAGGGAAACATTCATCGTATATTGTGAGAAACTTATACAAAAAATAATCATATGCTTTGTTTGCATCTGAAGTATTCAAAGTCCAAGAAGCATTTTGAATTTCATGTACAAAACATCCAATATTTTCCTGATTTATTTCACGTTTACTAAAAGATTTAGTCTTAGGTACACTTTGAACATATAATTCAGATATAGCATACACAGGGAAATGATCACTGACATCTGTTAATAAAACACCCGAATATGTTTCGTTAAGAACATTTGTAAATACATTATCTAACAAAGATGCAGAGGTACCTGTTACACGTGTTGGTATATGAATAAGGGGGTATAATGAATTCAACATACAAATATCTAAAAAATTATTCACATTTTGGCAAGAAGACACTTCTAATAAATTAAGATTAAAATCACCTAAAATATATAAATATTTATTTTCATTATTTACAAGATTTAAAATTTCACCAATTTTATCAAAAAAGTAATGGCATTGATTGATTTGGAGGTCGATAAATAACACCAACAATCACATTTTTATTAAAATTAGTAATTTCTAGAAATAGAGATTCAATAAATGCTGTATTTATTTCCAAATCGCTTCTAGCAGTTTAAATCATTTCGTACATACATGCCAACTCCACCACCTCTTTGATTTTCTCTTCCATGTGCAAAAAAAGTGTAATTATCAATATTATATAAAGGATTTGCATAATTTAACCAAGTTTCTGTAATACCAAAAGTACAAAATTGCATATCAAGGCTCAAAAGAACAGACATTAAATTATCATAATTTGCTCTTAAACTCCTACAATTAAAATGAATTGTAGAAAAGCTGGAATGTTGTATATTTCCAGAGGAGCGCAACTCTTCTTTAAAATCATGAAATTATTCCGGGGTATAGGAATTACATGAACCAAGATTATTATTTAGTGGAGATAAAATATCAAATACAGCAGACAAATTTATAACGATGACATCAAATTAACATAATCTTCTCTAACAGGCATTTTTCACCAAACTCTCACATACAAAGGGCAAACTCTCACACACAAAGGGCAAAATCAGATAGGCAAATAAACACAATCAAACATCAGCTAGCTGATGTAGGGTTCGTTACTACAAAAATACACTGTAAAAATGGAGTTCCTCACAGAAGAAAGTAAAAATACAACTAGCAGTTTCAAAGGGATTTGAGATCATCGGTTGATCTGATGAGTTTTGTCGAGTTTTTGTTCCCTTTCAACAGAGCAATGATTCGTCCATCTTTGCTCCAAGCTGTCTCAACTTTGCTGTGTTTTCTTGCTTCATTCAGCAGAGCTTGGTTTTTTTGCGGTCAGATCTTCAACTATCACTATCTTATCGGAAATAATATCGCTAGTGATATTCGTTTGTCTCGCAATGTATGGTCAACATGGAATCTGAAAGATCACGACGTTTCGTATGCTACTGCAATACTTTGTCAAGTGATATAAAGTAACGTCAAACACTCCTATTTATGCTCTCATGCGGCTCCAAACCGCGTTATCTCGCATGAGCGAGTTGTTGGTCCATATTGGTCCTAATTGGTCCATAACGGGCAAATTCTATTGGCCGGTGTACACGGGTGCTAAACCAATCAGCGAGGCGCTGGCTCGGCTTGCTTGCTAGGCGGGAACAATAGCGAGCTCGACCAATCAATGGACCGCTGGCTCGATACTGGCTGGAATCAACCGTTGCGGGCCGGCTAGTCGGGGGTGTCATGGCGGCGTATTGTACGCATCCAAAATTCGGGTATATCCATCCGGTTGTCTCTATTGAAATTACTGGGATTGAAACGGATCTGTATAGCTTCTTTTACCCTACGTGTGTACCAATGCCGTTCTTGGGAAAGGCAGCGAACCCCGTCCCAGTCTGGATAATGCTGCCTTTCCCAAGCATGTTCGGCTACGGCTGAGTTGTCAGTTCGGCGTAGCCTGACGTCCCTCTTATCACTATCTTTGTTCCTTTCAACTTCCGTCTGTTCTTGATAATCTTCACTATGATGCCCCTCGGTCTGGCCCCTCTCTGCGAAGTCTCCTTCTTCTGCCCCACTCGGTGGCTTCTTTCAATATCTTCTATTGACAGCTCTATCTGCAGAATCTCCCTCACCACTTCGAGAACAATGGTGTCGGTGTTTTCTTTGTTCTCCTAAGGACAGCCGAATAGTCGCAGACAATTCCTTCTCGAGTACTGCTCCTAAGCATTCAGTTTCAGGTCGATGCCACTAAGTTGGTCATTGTGTCTGCTTGTTGACTGGTTCAGGTTGTTGATTTTTTTTTAACTCGTTATTCTCAGTTTGCAGGTCCATGATCATAGCCTCTTGTTTTTCAATCGTTTCAGCCATTGATTTGATTTTCTTGTCCACCGCATTCTCCACGAGATAAATGAGAGATCCACTCTTTAACAGGTCTTTGATGACTTCCTGGACAATGGGAGTATTGCATTTCTCCTTTGGTTGAGTTTGAGATCTGAGATCTGGCATTGTGACTGGTACAAAAGGTTAACTGGTTACAAAGGATTCAAAATTATGAGGTCCGAATAGTGAGGTAGTTCAACTTAAAGATGAGAAAATAGTATGTAGCAGCACGAGAATGAATCCTTTGGACTAACAGGTTGGAGTAGTATATAGTCAGGCCAGTGAGCAGATATTAAAAAGATGTTACAATTTCACCTTTGCATCTCCATCAGTTTTCAAAATACTCCTGTAAGGCTCCTTGGTATAAATCACAGTCTTTACATAATCAATAAACTAGATTGTCTTTGAAAGTTCAATAAAAATTGCAATTTATCAGCAGCAACTTTCTTGAGGCTCCTTTACCAGTCAGTCATTCATTGTATGCTTTGAACTACATCGGGTCTTATTTATTTCAAAATAATTTCACAAATCAGTATATAATCAGAAAGAGAACAAGTATAACATATCATTCACAAATAACTAATAAATCTATTCCAATCATGGAGATCTACAAATAGGCGTTGTTTTTGTTTATTCTTTTCAATTTGGTATCGTTTTTCTATAATCAAACGAAAAGTATGAATAAAATCATTTTCTTTAATTCTTCTTCCATTTTCATAAGTAAATATTAATCTATATATTGAAAGTAACGCATAATTTAATGACAAGTCAACCAAATTTGTTTTCTCAAAATCATATCCTATAATAGTAATTTTTGGATTCATAACAAAACTATTATCGTACAAATATTGTTTTAAAACATTTTCTAGTTATCTCCAAAACGGAATTATGCTTATACAGTAAAAGAACATGTGAATCAATGAACCAAGTTGAGAACAAAATGGACATTCATTACATTCCTTAATGTTTCATTTGTACAAATTATCTGGTGTGATCAAAATAGTATACATAATTAAATTGAATCAATGTATTATCTTGTATTTGCTTAAGTTTAAACCCCCATATATGATTCCAATCAACTAAATCATCCAAAATCATCAATTCTGTCCAATATTTAACGGCTCTTGAAACTTGAAATGTATTTGAACGTAATTGTTGGTAAATAACTCTTGATTTAATTTTAGGAGATATATTTGTATTTTAAAAATTATAATTATTTCCATTCTCATTAACTGTGTCGGACACAAATGTTTTAAATACATATACATCCCCTAAAAATAATATACCTGACTTGATCCAATTATTAAAGATCAACATTTCACCATTATATCTTATGTGCGTATTCAACCACAACATTTCTTTACTTATTTCTTCACTACTATTCAAGGCAAGTATATCTTTAAAATAAAATTCTTGTTTATACCAAAAGTAAGTATATAAAATATCACAATAAAACATCAACAAATTTACTGAACCATTTCAATTTCACGCTATTAAAATACATCGAAAGATCTATCTTATTTAGCCCCCCCCCCCCCCCCCCCCCTTCGAGGTGTCATTTATTACATTTGATTTTTTGACTCTCGATACAGAACTGCCCCAAAGAAATTCAAATAATAATTTATCAATTCTTTTTATCATGTCTACTGGACACAAAATAACATGCGCTGTATAAACCAATTTTGACAAAATGAATGTTTTCAAAATTATAATTTTACCTTTATACTTTAAGTATCTATTTTTCCACATATCCAATATTCTTTTTATCTTTAAAACTTTATCTTCAGACCAGTTAAAGTCTCTACTGATTTGCTTACTTCGAGAAAAATAAATCCCTAAACACTTTACAAATCTATCTTCCCATGGAATGTCTAACACATTTTCTACCGGTTGACATTCTCCTAGCCACAAAGCTTTAGTCTTTTGTTTAATTAATATAACTCCAGCTTTCCCCCCGAATTTATCTATTAAATATATTACTACATTTCCCGAGTTTATATTATTCATAAATAGAGTCATATCATCTGCTAACTGACATATCTTAATTTCTTTTATTAAATGTCCTATTTCAATACCATGTATATTATTATCATTTCTTATTTTATTTGCTATTACTTCTACAGCCAAAATAAATAATAATGCAGATAGTGGGCACCCCTGTCTAATCCCACGTGACGGACATATATTTTCTGTAAACCAACTATTTAATATGATTGAATAAAAAATGTCTGTATACAATAAATCAACCCATCTTAAAAAGTTATCTCAAAATCTATTTTTTAATTTTCAATGAAAATACACAAGCTTTTGCCACTAAAACCTAGCTCCAACACGCACCTCTACATTGGATGATTTAGTAAAAGAGAAAGAAAAAGTAATAAGCCAGCTGAAATGGAAAGCAATCAAACAGACCCAAGCCTCAGATATGTAAAGTGCCTATAAATACAAATCAATAAGAGGTTGTGTGTTCTCGTCGACATGTCACACCTAACTATACAACAAACGGATATACAAAACTATATATACGTTCATGCTCATTCGATGTGGATGTGGTGTGGCAAGATTGGTAGAGCGCGCGCTTTCCAATCATTAGATCCCGAGTTCGAACCCTGCCCACGGCGTTTGTCCTTCAGCAAGACAATTTGTCCACTATTGCTGCTCTCTACCCAGGTGTATAAATGGGGACCTGTAGGAGGTAAAAGCCTTTATGTGAACGATGTTCTTGAGCCCACTGAACGCTTGGAAGGAATACTCCCCAGGGAGTGGAGATGGTGTACACAATGTGTGCTGGTTTGCATTGTATCCTATGACCGGGGTTATAATATAATTGTAAAGCGCTTAGAGACAATTATCAATCGTGATAGGCGCTATATAAATAGTGTTTATTATTTTTTATTATTATTCGCTTACAAATAACAGCGCACAACTAACCAATAATAGTAAGGCGGCGTCATAATATATCGTGTGGAACAAAGTAGAAAACCAAACAACCTATCAATTTATAAACACAATGCAGCTCCAAAATGAGTGCCCATAAAAATCATAAAATATGATTTACATATTTCTTTTGCAAGTGAAATTAACAAATCATATAAGTGAGGGGTTACGTGAACTACAGATCCGTAGAAAAGAATTTAAATTGTACACTAAAGATACATCAGCTTTACCTGTCAAAGAATATACGTGCCTAGATAGCTTTACAGCTCCCCAAGATTTTAAAATAAAATAGTAGTGATATGAATCAGCATCAGCAAGCAGACTAAGAACAGAAAGCCACGACACCTCTGCCTCATTTCTGCACTATTAACGCTCAAGTAGGACTCAAATTTTAACTGTTGGTTTTCTAAATTTGCTCTCCTTGCATTAGATTCCCATTAATATTTGGAGAAAATCTCCCTCTAACAGATGTCTTATGATACAATATGTCACATGGTATGTGATAAAAGTGTATTTTAAGTTAAATGTATGGGGCGTTTCATAATGGTGATATTTAGCTCTCAACGCCCCCTATCCGCAATAAATTACTCCTATTAATAAGTGCCTTCGCAGTTCTTCCATCAAATTAGTATTTTGTTAATGTATAATCTCTATGAACTCAGCACTTCTGAGAATATCACCCGAAACTAATCAAAGACATTTTGATAATGAATATCAACATAATGCATTTGCTGGTGCAAATTATATACAATGAGGACAATATATCTGTCTAACATTTTCTAGTAATATGATCGTTTCTGTTACATTTGCAATGCAACAAGGCAACAATTTGATGAATATTTCGAACCTCGAATGCAAAAATGCACACGCTCTGTGCAAGCCGCGGCCGCGGCTTCGCACTGCACTGGCTCACTAAATGTGGAAACCACAGCTGCTGATGCGCTGTCTTGCTGCTGGCGAAACTGCAACAAACTTGGTTTAAATTGAATAATATCTTCACAACATTCTTAGAAGAGCAGTTTCTACAATGAAATATGTAAATCCATTATTTAATAATGACCTTAACCCTAACGCTATCCCTACAATAGTACAAGGACAATTCAAACCCTTAAATTGAAACCGAATTTGTCGCAGTTTCGCCAACGAGACAATGATGGTCCACACTTGTATTGCAGTGAACCAGTGCAGTGCGTGTAATGCACAGAGCGTGTGCATATGGTGATGTGGCATTCGAGGTTTGAAAAGTTCATGATAAATTGGTGTGTTGCATTAAACATGTGATAGACACGATCATATTTCACTGGCAAATCTATGAGGTTGATATTTATTAGCCACTTTCTTCGATTAGTTTCGGGTGGCATTCTCAGTAGTGCTGAGTGCATAGAGATTATACACAAACAACTAGTGGCAGACAACACTATAAAGCGAACTTCTGAACTATCCTGCTGTCCCATCATGCAATGCGATGGAATAATTATGAAGGCACGTTAAGGATTCCAGTGGTCCCGCCGCCAAAAATGTGATGTCTGACATTACTTCAAGTCTGTATACGAGGTATAAAAGAACATGAGAGTGAGAGAGCCACGGAGAATATGTCTTTCAATCAGTATCACGGAAACTAACTTTCAGAGTACTTGTTTGTATTTGTTTGTGCAGTTGCTATAGATGTAGTTTTGTTTTCCTTTAACACCACTTATCATCAAGTATAATTTCATCAGCATGATAGATATGACATATTTATCATAAATCAAATATTCTTGATCGAAAGTAAAAACAAATGTCTATGTAAAAAAATCTAGCTGCGGATAAAGGTTGTTACAAATGATCTTTTCGCGCAGATCTCGTTCCTGAGGCGTGAAACCTATCAACCAGGATACATGTCTCGTATATAAGTTCTAAAACCCGCTCAAGTAATCAAAAAGAAAATATGAAGTATATTTTGCCTGCTGTTTTGGCGGCGTTGTTAATGCTTGTTGTCGTTTCACCATGCATTACCTTGTCGTTTGAGTGTAAGAGACATCATGATCTTGAAGCTAACGGGACAGTTGTCAATGTTCAATGCATTGCAGATAAGTACTTAGCAAACGTGATGCTAAATGTAAGCCGATCTGATGACAATATCATCGGTCAGTGTGAAATACAAAACTGTGAACCTAGTTTTTGCTACGTGTTCTGTTCACCTAGAAAAGAACTTGGAAATCATTTCAGTCTTGAACTTTGTGGTTTAAAATGCTTTTCCCTCAGTATAACAGGAAATGTGAATGAGGCTGATTACGGTGAATACTACATTTCTCGTAATACTGGTGAAAATGTTCTTGCTTTAATTCTAACCAAATCACCAGTAGGTGAAGATGGACGATTCTACCCGGTATCCACAATCAAACATTCAAGTAGTGCCGTTGATAACACAACAGCAGGACAAAGAGGTGAAGGCATGCATCCCACTGTTTCTGAGCCGTCAACAGTTTCAAAGCAGTCTGACTCAGTTCAAACCACGTGTGAGGTCCATCCATCGGCCCAAATTGAACATATGACATGTATGAAGCGAAGTGATGTGATTTTCATGGTCAGAATCTTGGCGTTGTCCGCTGCAATTATAAGCAGCATCGGCTCAATATTATACTACCTCTCTAATCGAAATAAGAGACTGAACAAGGAGCAGCAGAATACCCCAGTTACCCCGTTTCGATCAAACTCAGTGGAGGCGCTGGTTAAGGTTTCCGTGGCACAACATCAACCACTAGTGTCAAACCCCACGACTAATGCACTCTCCATCTGTGGTAACTCTTTGGTAAGTGAACAAGAAGCCGGATTTCTCCCAACTACGCCGCGGTCACTTCAACATCAGGAACTGGAATTACCTCCTGGGGTCTGTCATGGCAACCCCGACATTGTACACAATGTCGATTGTGACTACGAAGATGTGAGACTAAAAATGGAACAAGAGGCCTTCGCATTGTAATGTGGCCAATACTTGGTCAAGCTTAACATTACTACATTTTGTCTCCCAAGTTTGCATGAATTATATAGTCGTGGTGAAATGAAATCTTTCTTAATTAATGAAATAATTCACTTTATTTCGTCAATAAGCCAAGACGAGTGGAAATTGATGGTACATTATTATTATCTGAGCTGAGTCTTTTTTAACGACCGACTTTCAACATTAGTATCCTTCAATTACAAACGAGGACTCATCATCATCATCTATCGCAGATGGAGGCGCTGCGGCAGCGAGGTTGCCAGACAAATCAGGCCGTATCGCTCATTCTGACTTCAGGCATGATTTCGAAAACAATTCCATGCGCTTCATCGCATCGGACTCAGGAGAGGATGACGTGTCAATGTCAGCATATCCTGACTACTGTCACATCGGTCGACGTAGTCGCTACCCAGGTGACATTTATGCTCCAAGAAGTGATGGCGGAATTCGCCCTGGCCGTTCTACCCCCAGCTGCTGCTCTCCTTCGGTTCCACCGGTGTATGATCATTTTCAAGAGCAAGGAAGGGTTCTCATGGCAGAACACTCAAGCACCATCACTCTTTCCGACTCCAGGAATGACCTTTATATCAACACCATGCGCCTCATCGCATCAGCACCTGAAGAGAACGAATAGTCGATGTCATCAGATCATGGCTACATTAATCCCGTTGCTATCCAGGTGAAAAGGATACTTCCGGAAGTGATGGTGGCTCTAAAGGGACGTAACATTCAAAGCATCAAAATCAAATTGGAATTATTGTGTGTTCCTCTTACCTTTTTTAAAATTTCTATTAACAATACAAACATGGGACGGGTTTCGGTTTTTAAAATTTCCATTTCGTTCATAAGATATTGACGATTGAAGTGTTCGGATATTTAATTATCTATGGACCTTTTCAGCCGTGTACAAAGTAAGTGCAATGCGTATATTAGTGAATATTATTACTTTGCATTTACACTCATTTCTCGGCCAAATAGCATCCAATTGAAATGTTCACACATTACTTTATGGACATATCACATCACACCAATACACATTTTATTAATCACGCATCACCTTTTGCACTTGTCAACAAAGTAACTAGATTTCTTCAAGCCTTATCAGACTGTCCCACTTCCACTGGCAACTGCTCATTCTCAAGCACAAGGGTGAGCTGCCCCGCGGGCAAGCGGGGCAGCTTCACTTGAGGCGTCTGGCAGAGTTCCCGGTGAAGTTAATCTGGAGATGTTTTTGTATTCGTCTTACTATGAGCTGTGAAAAGAGTCCGGATGATTCGGAATTACAGCCTTATTTTAAAGAGTATCAGGTGTTTATTTGCAAGAAAAGTGACACCGCACAGCTGCAAGTTTTACCTCGGAGACAAATTTGTTTATAAATGTAGCTAGGTCATTGGTATACACTTGTGTACAATCGAGAAATGTATGACCGAGGTCAACGTCCAGCTTCAATCCATTTGAAACAGCCCAATTTAAAGCCAAATTACAAATTGTCGAGAAGTATTACCATGATAAACCACAAGCGTGTAATATCACCTCTGTAAACTTTAAGCTACTGGCATTGACTGAATATGCGATTGCATTAGATTATATAGATGTTGGCAAGCGTGACGGGCGTGATTTGAGCAACTCCCACCGCCTGGAGTCTTGAGCGGAGCTGAAATTTATCGAATATGAGCTGCTGAGGTTGCACATTTATAAGACATGACAATGACACATTCAATTAAGTTACTTATTACCACTATCTGCTTATGTTTCATTAGGAAATTTGACAATGGATTTGTACCACTCGTGCTATCAAACGCAGTACCTATATATATTATACATTACTCTTCCTGAGACATATTCAAATATTGCACTATGGTAATCATATATTAATAAATATATACAGTCATCAAGTAACCATCGTCGTATAAAGATTTTATGATTATTTATGTATTTTATAACTTGTAATAGGAGGTCAAAAAATACTGATGGTTTATCTAAAAGATTATAAAGTACATATATTAACAATGTTTGCTCACAATATGGACAATGTATATCCGACACAGACAAACAAATAAGATTACATGTAATATTTACCTACTTAACCTACATTTTAGTTTTTTTAGACAAGTTTATAAAGGGTTTCATAGCAGCTGCTGCACTCGTAATATCAAACAAAACACCGATAGATAGTCTGTTTACTCGCCCTAATAAACATTTAAATGTTGTGCCTATGGTAACATTGTTTTAATCAATCAATTAAAGAAATCATCAAGTGACCATATAATGATATAACATTGCATCAAATACTATTCATGGTTATTTATGATTAAGTTTGTATTGTAATACGAGTTAAACAAATATGGACGGTTTATTTATAGGAAAATTAAGTATCTCAACTCGAGTGTTCATTAAAGAAACACATGTTTATTTTTAATCTTTTGACCCCGTGTTCAGGTCAACTTTGTCAGTGAAAAAAAAAAACGTCTTGAAAATACGTATAAATTAATGTTTACTCAATTTACTGGCTATATCCAACACAGACACTACATAATATTAGAGATTGCATTCACAGTAAACAGTCTTACTTATAAACTAAACAACCGTTTTGGAAAACATTTGGAACAACAAGTTTAGAATCAAATTTCGTTTAAGGCAGAATATAATGCACCTTACGTTATTATACTTATTATTACATAGGTATGGATTGTAATTCGATCTTAATTAATTTTGTTGAAATAGTTATTGTGATGTTTGTATAATGGTTTGTTCGCAATTCTGTCACAATCATCTTAATTCACTAGGATAGTATTTAGTTTATATCTAGAAAAAAAAGAATATACATTGGTAAAAGTCTTGATAGTTTTTTTTTATTGCAATTTTTTAATAACTATAATCTGATTGCACGTTTGTCATGTTCGTTATAATTCATTATGATGAAATTGTGTAATATCTAAAATGTAATGTTAATTTCATGCTTATATTTTTATCGCCCATGATTACAGCTACTCATTAACAAAACATTCACGATTTTATCACATTAAATTATATTTCAATTCGTATTAGTATTCAGTTGTCCGTATCTTTTTGTTACTAAATGTTTGCGTGTATGTGTTTTGGTGTTTGTTTGTGACTGCAGGAAAACGACCAATAACGATTTAAATCATTTGTACAATGTATTTGCAATAAAAGAAATATCAAAGCTAATTCACAATCTGTATATTGTGATATAAATGTCTTTCAATCGAAACGTAACAAGAAAGCGCGTTTTGAGAACAAATTGTTTGATGAGTTATACACAAATCTAAGTGTGGAACTAATAATTCATTGACTACGGGAACCCAGTGGGTTGTGTACAAAGTCTATAGATATTTCAGAATCTCGTAGCAAACGAGTAAACACCGTTATTACAACAGTTTGTTTGATCAGAAGCCTTTAGGATATAGATGGAATATCAATACATTAATACATTTTGATATACATCGTGGGCGTACAAATGTTTGCAATCTGTTGGGGTGCAATCATAGGCGCCGGAAGTGGGGGAGGGGAGCGGCCGCCCCCCAATCCAAAAAGTGTGGCGGGGGGGGGGGGGGGGGGGGGGGGCTAAACGCAATTTTGCCCCCCAAAGAGCCCCCCCCCCCCTCCAAAAATAATTATTTTTTAAAGAGTGGGAAAGACAAAATCAAATGTATGAGCTAACGTTCAAAAACAAGTTTATACATCCATTTTCAATTTTCGCTGCGCGCTTTGCGTGCGAACAGATTATCTCAGTTTGTTGTAAACATCTGATGAGAGCATAGACATTTTATTATTTTTTTGTTTAACTCGGATTATAATTTTCCTTCACAGGTATGACATGAAGTGCACCAAATTGCACCATTTCAAGTATATAAATGCAAAATCTTTCCCGTGGGAGGGGGATACCCCCTCCCAAACCCTCCCCCTCTGGCTCTGCCCAAGCCCTCGATCGCTTCGCTCCCTCGGTATTCATTATTGGCTGTAGGCCATGTTGTTAGATCATACATGCGCCATATGGTTTATGTTGGAACTGTGTATGACACTAAATACAATATTTATGTCTGAGTTTGGGTGCATATTTATTAGTGCGTCAAATTTTTTTTTGTCTTCGTGAAAAATAAATAAAATCATAACACGTTTTCCCCTGCAGAATTTCCTATCTAGGTATGCACCAGATTGCACAATTTCAAGTCCATAAATGCAAAATATTTCTTACCGTGGAAGGAGGATACCCCCTCCCAAACCCTCCCCCTCCTTCCCTGCCCCAGCCCTCAGGCGCTTCGCTCCCTCGGGACTCATTATAATAATAATAATATGAACATTTATATAGCGCAGCTACTATAAATATATACTCTACTGCGCTTAAATAACTATCTAAATTATTGTTACCCATGGTCATCAGGTACATTTCAAACCAACACAATGATATTGCGTACTTTCTCAACTCCCCGGGGAGCATACTAGCGGAGCTGCCACTGATGATGGCGCTACCGGCTAATTAACACCCGACCATGGTACCCATTTATACACCTGGGTAGAGAGCAGCAATTGTGGATTAATTGTCTTGCTGAAGGACAAACAGTGGGCGGGGTTCGAACTCGGGATCTCGAGATCAGAAAGCGCGCGCTCTACCGATCTTGCCACACACACGTCCACATTATTGGCTGGGTGTTGTTGGATCATACATAATGTTGCATAATTATGGTTTATGTTGTTGTGCAGTTTTGGGGTACATATTTATTAGTGTGTCAATTATTTGTTTTCTACGTGAACAATATATTTAAACTTTCTGGTCGATCAAATCATATGACGCTTTCCTAAATACAGCCGAATTTCCTATCTAGGTATGCACCAGATTGCATAATTTCAAGTCCAAAAATGCAAAAGCTCCCTACCATGGGAGGGGAGACACCCCCTTCCCACACCCTCCCCCCGCTCAGTCGCTTCGCTCCCTCGCAATGTCTCACTCTCACATCTGGCTCAAAGTTGGCAACCCAGAGTGTGGTTGGGCATGAGCCCCATCACACAAAAATTGTGAGCCCCCTTGGGGTCTTGCCCCCCCCCCCCCCCCCCATCCAAAACTGCTTCCGGCGCGCCTGGGTGCAATTATTCTACTGGTTAATGGTTACGTATGCTAAACCATGACAAAATAAATCAACTCAAACTCAAACTTAAATTCATACGTCTTTACGAAATATTTAAGAGAAGAATAATTCACATTTCAAGTAGAAACAAGTTTCACATAATGGAAAGTGGCAATACGTAAGGTTCATAAATAACATTCTCAAAATGAAATCAATACAATAAGCAAACACATAATTCAAGGACTGGTAACCAAAGTGAGAGCAATACATCACATACTTGAGGAGGGTCTGGAGAATCATAAACATGATAAAAGGGAGAGCATACATTCCAGTAGCACTTGACCATACAACCTTACCAGGCCCAGATAATCATGCAGTTTCCGAAGTATTGTCCTTTAGTATGTGCCGCCAACATTCACCGCCAAGAAGGGTGCTGGATAACATGCTATCACGGTGTAATATACAATATTCATTAGATGATCATCTCGTTTAAACCTTACTCTATTTTGAGTACATACTATGTTATTGTTAGCAATAGCGAATACAGCTGAATCTAGTTAACCAAGAGTAATGAGATGCAGGATGGATGTTGTGGTGGCAATTTTGCAGTTGTTCATTTTCGCTCAGGGGTGTTTTTCGATGTCGTTTACGTGTACAATACATCATGAACTAGAAACACACAATCGTTTACAACTACTGGAGAGCCAAACACTCTCATTAAATTACATTTAAAAGCGTATTAGTATTCATTTCTTCGAACTCCTTTGTAAATATCCTTGGACCTCTTTTATTTCTTATTTATATAAATGATTTGTGCAATACATCCTCACTACTTAAGTATATTTTATTTGCTGATGACACGAGTGTATATATGACTCATAATGATATTGGCATTTTAGAAATACTTTTTAATGAAGAAATAGACAAGATAACCAATTGGTTAAAGTGCAATAAATTATCCGTTAATATAAGTAAAACAAATTATATGATTTTTACTAATAAATGTTTGAATAATACGCATATTTCTATTAAATTAGCAGGTTGTCAAATTGTTTGTGAATCTTCTTTAAAGTTCTTGGGAATAATTATTGATAATAAATTGACATGGAAAAATCATATAAATGTTATTTGTAATAAAATATCCAAAGGTACAGGCGTTATGTATAAGCTCCATATGCTACCTATACACATATTGAAAATGATTTATAATACAATTGTGGTACCATATTTAAACTATGCCAACATTGCTTGGGGAAATGCAGCTGATGTATATTTGAGTAGATTGTTGAAATTACAGAAACGTGCGATTAGAATTGTAAATCATGATTTATTTTTAGCACATACAATGCCAATATTTTATTCTCTTAAGCTTTTAACTTTTTATGATATATATAAATACCAACTTGGAGTGTTTATGTTTGTATGCTATAATAAGATTTTACCCTCTTGCATTTTAAATTATTTCACTCTCAATTTAACTATACATTCATATGTCACAAGAAATGCCCAGAAATTTCATTTACCCAAAGTAAGAACATCTTTATCGCACAAATCCCTTCTTTTTCAAGGACCTCTACTTTGGAATTCTCTACCGGATGACATTCGTGAATCAAAATCAGTAAACGTTTTTAAAATGAAATATAAACAATATCTAATCAGTACGTACACTTGCGAGTAACTAAATGCCAACCCTTAGACCTAGTAGTAAGTAGTTTTTAGTAATAATTGTTGTTGTTTTCCTTTGTCTGTTTGTTAGGTGTTTCGTTATATTGTACTGTGTTTTGATAATTATTTTTGAATTTTGAAATTGAACTATGACTTTCATTATATTTATATAAATTTTAATTTTATGTACAATGTTTTGTTTTAAATCTATGGGTCGACCAGACGATAAGTTCTTGATACCTTTTTGGTTTGTTACCCCTCAAAAAATAATTAATTTTAACTTGTACATGCAATCTGCATTTTTAAACTTTAAATGAAATTTACTTTTATATTGTTATCAATTTGTATGTATTTTATATTGTTGCTTTTATATTGAGAAAATAAACTGAACTTGAACTTGAACTTGAACTTGAACTTGAACTAAACAATTGTGTGTATTTGTTTTAGTGTTCATTTGTGAGTGCAGGCTAAACACTACAACAACGTTTTTAATAATCGGTACACTTATAGATTTGCCATGAAATAAATAATATCGACTCTTTCTCACAATATGTCTATTATGATATAATGCGCCTGTCAATTGTTTCTCCGGCCCCCGGGTACCCGGGCCCTACCGGGGTACTCGCCGTGTTTTGTCGGGGGTTTGTGCGGGCAGACGACCCTGCCGGCGGGGAACATGTACAGCCTTGCGGCGGTGGCTCGAGTCCAGACATCCCTGCCGGGCGGGGACCATGTACGGGGATGCGGCGGTGGCTCGAGTCCAGACATCCCTGCCGGGCGGGGACCATGTACGGGGATGCGGCGGTGGCTCGATGGTGTTCATTTGGGCCGGGAATTTGAGCAGGGATCTCGTCGGGAGCTTGTACGGAAGATGTGATGAAGTCCGTCTTTCACTCGCGTACGTATCAGCGCATGCATGCATATCGCATGTATAGCGCGCGGGGAAATGTACATCAGACCGGTTCTCGCGATTGACTTGATGTACAAATGTTTACGTACGTAAATATTTGTACACGTCCATACATTAGCCAGCTGCGCTGGCAATCTCGTAAGTTAATTTTTACACGACGGAATTCGGATACGTTTGCATTTATTTCGGAAAAAATATCTCGCAACTTAGAGCGCTTTCTATTGAAAGCAGCATCCTCAAAACGGCCTAATCCGCTGGAAGCTGACAGGCTTGAAACTTTAAGTGAATAACTATCCGAGAAAAAGAAGAAAAAAGAAGCAAACTGTGGCCAATTCTCAAACGATTTATAAGCAGCTGGGCCAACGTTACGTTCGCATGTATAGACTAATACGTAGTTTACTAGTACAATAAGTATTGAACAAGCGCTAGATTTGTTGTTCCTATACTTCGGGAAAAATAATTATTTGCTCGAAACTGAGGTAATTCTGAATATTTTGGAACTATATTTCCGTAAATATTGTTACATAAATCCATCAATTATTGATTAAATATATACAATTTAAAATTAACAGTAATTTTGTGCAATATATAAAATAAGACACAATACAAGTATTTTACATAGGCCTTTTAATAACCATATTGTATCCGCTTTCATGACATAGAAAAACAAATTATTTCACACCTGCATAAAATATGAAGCCCAGAAGCCAGTGTACATTCATAGAGAGTTACAATTTCCATTCGAAATCAAGAACTGTTTAATATAAACTTTCTCCCAACATATCTAGAAGTCCGCGATTACAAGTTCTTCCGTGGTATGGGGGCCGTGACTTTGACCTTGACGGGGATAATTAAATGCTGGTGCTACAACTACCTCATCCTTCCTAAGGTGCAGTGGCAGCTTATGATCTATGACTTCGCCCTGTCGCATGTGCAACGGATGGACGTCATGGTTTCCAAAGTGCTCAGGAGATGGCTTGGAGTCAGCTGCAATCTTACCGGCGTGGCCCTATTTTGTAAACAGACAAAGCTGCGATTGCCATTAGACGGCCCTACCTCAACCCTGAAGAAGACAGCGGTGAACAGCTTACTTCAACTTTGTCACAGCTCTGACGAGGTAGTTCAGTCGGTCAGACCTGAGATTCGGTGCGGGCGAAAGTGGAAGCCGGAGAAAGCCGCAGAAAGAGCTACCAGCAGACTACTTTTCGAGGAAATGGCGAAGGGTCAAATGGTCGTCAAGGAGTAGGAGCGATCAAATTCAGACCCAAATTGGAAAAGCTGTCGAACCAAGAGCTCTGTGCTGAGGTAGGAAAGATCGTTCTAAGCGAACATGATGATGACTACTTTGTCCGCGCTGTGCAGATGGGTGTGCAAGGAAAATGGACCTCATGGGAGAATGCCAAACAACGCGACCTCAAATGGAAAACGCTTTACGACATGAGCCCAAAGCTGGTGCAATTTGTGATTGGTGCGACTTATAATACCATGGCTTCACCGGCGAACCTTGCAAGATGGGGTCTGCAAGCTAGTGACGTCTGCAACCTTTGCAATCAAGGAGGATGCACTACTACACAAATCCTTGCGGGATGTCCTGTAAGCCTCCAACAGGGTCGCTACACCTGGAGACATAATCGTATACTGCAGGTTATCACACACAGTCTCGAGGAAGAGGTGAGCAGAGTGAACGCGTCGCCATCTACGAGAAGTAAATAATTCCTCATAAACTTCGTCCGCGAGGGAGAGACAAGACCAAAGATGACTCGTGGAAAACATACTGGTCTTTTGTCGTCGGCGAGGGATTGGAAGTTGCTGACCGACCTACGCACAAGACTAGTCTTCCCAGAAGAGATTGTAGTCAAAAATCTTCGTCCCGACATCGTGATCTTCTCAAGACAGAAGAAATCTGTAGTCATGCCAGAACTAACCGTTTGTGACGAGGGGAACATGCAATGCGCTCACGAGAGAAAGCAGAGGAAGTACGAGGAACTTCAACTCAGTTGCGAGGATGCTGGCTGGACTGCTTCAGTGTGGCCGATAGAGGTTGGTTGCAGGGGTTTTGCTTCTAATTCCCTTCTTCCTTCACTCTTCCGGCTCGGGATCCGACGTTCATCGGGAAAAGTGCTGGAGAGATTAGCATGCAATGTAGCAGAGAAATCAAGCTTCCATCTATGGATCCAAAGACATTCAACGGCTTGGGCCTTGCCCCATGCCAAATGCTAATTACGTCATAATGGATGCGCGCCAGGCCACATGAAATGAAATGAAATGAAATTTATTAATATCCTTTCACCCTTAACAAGGGTATTGAAGATAAAAATATAAGAAATGTCTCATTGAATAATATCACATAGTTATATACAATAAGTACAAAGTATAATCATAAAATATTTACAAAGTAATGTTCTCTAATCGTAAGTATGATATACATTTATATGCAGGTGATGCAGTAATCAATTAATTAATTAAAGACACTAAATGAATCAGTTACCAATTATTTCAGTCTCAGATTTATCACTGTGAAAACTAAAATTGTTGATTTTACACTTAATGTTTGATTTCCAATATTGAAATATAAGCAGTGATAATTCTTTGTCGTATGTACAATAATATACAATAATATACCAAATATTTATTTATTTAAATCTGTCCATGATGATGCTGCAGAATTTTGATAGCTTCAACAATGTCGACGGCAAAGGGGAATTAAACAATTTATACATTTTGATAGTGTCCGGCCGTTTTTTAAAGTAATTATCGAGGAATTTCTTCCTTGCTAGTTCAAATTCCGTACATTCAAATAGGTAATGGAATTCATCCCCAAGTTTAGAATTATTGCACAAAGTACAAAATCGTTGTGATCTATCCACGTTTGAATATCTACCGGAAACAATTGGCCGACGATGATTTCCACATCTAAATTTACAAAGTATTACTCTATGCTTAAATGGTAATTTCATGAGGCATTTTTCGAAAGTACATGTTTGTTTAAAGATGCGATAATTCAAACAATGTGAGTTACGGTTTACTTCATAATGCCAATTTTGAGAGTAGACGTCATTTAACCGTTGTTTTATTGTCAATTCACGCCACTTTGGGTCTTTGCTCTCTATGCTATCCCAAAGATACGACAATCCTAGTTTATCTATTGAATTCTTTATCTTGACTAACCAAGGGGAACGGTATATATCAAGATCAAACATCATTTTCATAATGTCATAAACAATGTGAGATAACTTTGAAGTTTACATGACAAAATGCAGCTCATCGTATATCGTCATGGAGATGAGAGATGCGCGCATTCTCTTTTATCAACGCAGACATTTCAATTGCAGGTTAGTTTGAAGATTTGTACGGCCAGGAGCAGACGTAAATTCGCTTACATCTGCTTCAGAAACAAATTTTCTTTTATACTTTTTTTATTATCACCCACACCCTGGCTGCTGATGACGAGTGTGGAATAACTAACCTGGTTATGGTATGGGGGCCGGTACAAAAGCAAAACTACACGTGGTAGTTAATCATTAACGTCATCGTAACAGCAAAACATATCTTGTTTGATCAATATTTGCAATATGTTGGGTTGCCATGATCAACTGCTTTGCTAACCATGATATAATAAATCAATTCAAACTAACACTTAAACTCATAAGCCTTTAAGAAATCATTAACAGAAGAATAATTCATGCGAAGTGGCAAAAAGTAAGGCTCATACATAATTTTCTAAAATGAAATCCATAAAACTATTCAAACATAAAAATTATTTCAAGATCACCACAGTGAAAGCAATACATCACATTTTAAAGGAGGGACTGGATTGTAATCAAGGGGAAAGCATTAATTCAGTAGTACTTGACCATAAAACCTCACTAGGCCCAGATACATTTTGCAGTTTCCTAAGTATTGTTCTTCAGTGTTTGTCTCTAATAGTCAGTAAAAGTATGGGTCATAGTTAGCATGCTATCACGGCATAATATACACTATTTATTGGTTAATCTCGTTTAAACCTTACTCCGTATTTTGATAACACTACTATGATATCGTGAACAATAGCCAATTTAACTTATTTAGTTAACCAAAAGGCATAAGATGCAGCATGGGTGTTGTGGTTGCAATCTTGCCATTGTTCCTTGTCGTTCAGGGCTGTGCTTCGATGTCGTTTGAATGTGCGAGACAGTTTGAACTACAAACGAACGAGACGGCTGTCAGCGTTCAATGCATCGCTAATCAATACTTGCCAGTAACCGGCGTAGTTGTCCAACTGATTGGACCTGATAATACTGTGATCGGAGATTGTGCTTCCCAAGGCTGCAATCCGAGACATTGCAACATGTGATGTAGCCGTGAGGTCGAACATGGAAATAATTTCATTCTTGAACTGTGTGGATTCAAATGTTTCTCCTTCAATATCAAAGCTCCACTGCTTGACTCTGACTATGGTGAGTACTACATATCTCTCACACCTGGTCACAAACATCTTGTGTTGAACCTGACCACAAATTCAACTTTTGCCCAAGAAATTGCAACATTTAGTTATGACACAGTTTTAAACCACGATTTCTCACCGACACCGACTGCAACCTTTCGCGGAGAAACTCGACTGAAAGACGACGAAATAAAATCCACTAAGTCTGTATCGTCGGAAGATACAAGACAGGCTATCTTCCCACAAACAACATGTATGACCTATACATTGACTGACCGTGAAGTTGAAATGACGGTCATTGCTGTGGTATTCGTCGTCAGAATATTGGTCTTGTCTGTTGCAATCATTTGCAGCATTAGCTCAATATTCTAGTTTTCTAGATGAAATAAGAGACTGAACATCAACAACCAGAATACCTGTGTTGACTTGTCTCGATCAAACACAAACGAGGAGCTAAACATGGATTCCGTGACGCTTCAACCACTACTTACATGTAGTGCTCGCATTGTGGTAATGCCAATTATGTCTCCAAACCTTGATTTGAATTTGCTTGGTTTGGTAAAATTCAATCTGTAAAAATCAATGCAATGACTTCATCTCTTCAAATAATATAGAGAGCCAAATGAAAGTGGTAATCGATACTACATGTTTATCATATTAACTTAGTGTCATTTAATGACCGACTTTCAACATAAGTGTCCTTCAATTGCAAAGAGGACATCACATCATCGTTTATTGCAGAGGGAGGCGGTGCGGCAGCGAGGTTGCCAGATCAGTCAGGCCGTATCGCTCATTCTGACTTCAGGCATGATTTCGCAAACGATTCCATGAGCTTCATCGCATCAGACCCAGAAGAGAATGACGTGTTGATGTCAGCATATCATGACTACTGTCACATCGGACGACGTGGTTGCTACCCAGGTGCAGTTTCAGCTCCAAGACCTTTAGACCAACAAATGACTGTTTTGGGGGGTTTAATCGTCCCTTTTCAAATTTTCACTGTTCTCGTGTAAAAGGTCTCGAAAATTGTGGACCGGACCTGGCCTCGGCCTCGAAAATGTTGAAAATTCGCGGTCTCGTATACGACTACCACCCCCCCCCCTCCACCCCACCCCCCCCCCCCCCCCCCCCCCCCCCCCCGCATACCGGATTCTCAACCACTGGGTCTTGGTCTTGGTCTAAAAAATTGTGGACCGGACCTGGCCTCGGTCTTGAAAATGTCGAGAATTAGCGGTCTCGGCTGCGAAAGTTGTCTACTACAACTACCCCCCCCCCCCCCCCTCTACCGCTTACCGGATTCTTAAAGGGGTAGTTTAGTTTTGGTAGAGAGGGCGCTGCACATCAAAATTTTTTTGTGAGGTAATGAAAAACTGAGTGTCGAACATGCAATTTTAATGGCAGAATAAACTTTATTTGGTCAAAATCGACCCAGAAACCGCTGAAATATCATTAAATATATCTGATCTTATAATTATTTGGGGCCCAAATAATTAGATGATTTTTTGAAAAAAATTAAAAAATGCTTGAACTTTTTCAAAAATGTTCAAAAGCGTTTTTTGAATAGTTGTTGATGAACTCACTATTTAATCATTATATCAACAAAACATCACATGCATAATTTTGTATGAAAAATCGTTGAAATCAATGCCTTTTAAAAAGCGCCCTCTTGTGTCTTAATGGCTCTTTTTGGATGATAACAGGCTTTTTACTTAGTCGTTTGTAATGTTGTATACCTTTCGAGCATGCTGGAGTTATAACTATTAGTTTATAATGTTATAATGTCTCGGCTTCGAAAATTGTCTACGACTACCTCCCCCCCCCCCCCCCCCCCTTTGAAAAATCCTGGGTACGCCACTGGTTATGATTGCAGGGGCGTAGACAACGGGGAGGGGGGATGAGGGGGATACCCCCCCCCCACCTCACAAGGTGGGGGGGGGGGGGGAATGACATGTACAATCATCCCCCCAAGGTTTTAGGGAAGGATATATATTTTTGTTTGTATCTGTATACGAGTGGGAAAGAAAACATTAGTGGTATGAGCTAAGACTTGTTAATTATAACGTTAAAAAAGTAATTTATACATCCACTTTCAATTTTCGCTGCGCGCTTCGGGCGCGAACAGATTATCTCAGTTTGTTGTGTAACTTGCGTATGGTCTGGGGTGAGTTTTTTTTTGTATACCGGGACACGTAGTTCCAGTGTAGGCTGGCATAGCTCTGGCTGCTATTGTGACGTGCACTAAATTGCACCATTTCAAGTATATATATAAATGCAAAATCTTCTCCGTGGGAGGGGGATACACCCTCCAAAACCCTCCCTATTTGGCTCTGCCCCTAGCCCTCGTTATAGCTTCGCCCCTCGGGACTCATTCTTGGCTAAGTTGTTGGATCATACATAATATAGCATAGTGATGTTGAAACTGTGTATGACGCTACATATATATACAATATTTGTGTTTGTGTTGGGGTGCATATTCATTAGTGTGTCAATTATTTGTTTTCTTCGTGAAAATATATATTTCTGGTCGATCAAATCATAATACGCTTTCCCAGATACAGTCAATGTAAGCCCGAATGTCCTATCTAACCAAGCACCAGATTGCACAATTTCAAGTCCAAAAATGCAAAAGCTCCCTACCGTGGGAGGGGGGACACCCCCCCCCCCCCCCCCCCCCCGCTCAGTCACTTCGCTCCCTCGGGATTGGTCGCTTCGCTTCTTGCAATGTCTCACTCTCACATCTGGCTCAAAGTTGGCACCACTGTGAGTGTGGTTGGGAATAAGCCCCTACACACACAAAATAGTAAGCCCCCATAGCTTTGCCTCCCCCCATATCAAAACATCTAACCCCTCCCACTGAGAGGACTTTCAAGCAATTGTCTTGGTCTCGAAATATTTCGGCCGCGAACAAATTGGTCTTGGTCCGGTAAATGGCAATCATCCCCCCAGGTGTAAGAACTTGTCTACGCAACTGCATGATTGTCTACGAATTTTCTGGCAAAGAGCAATTTGTTTAAATGGGAGTACTTATTCGGACTGCTGGTTTAATTGTCCCTCTTCTTTCAATTTGGCGCAAGTCATTTTTCACACTCTGTACAAAAACAGTCAGTGTTCGCCCAAGCGTGAACGAAAATTTGTTTTGTTAGTGGCACTTGATAGATGAGACTATTAGAAAAATCTTCTAAATATTTAAAAATATAATTTTAACAGATTTTTCCAAAAATGTAACGCTTTTTTTGATACGCTCTGTATACTAACTTCCGTCGCTATAGAGGTGAGAAATTTACTCTACGGAGTGATGATACATTTAACCTTGTCCAGTGTGATCCCACATCCACCGGCAACTGATAATTCTCAAGGGCAAGCGTAGGCTGTCCCAGGGGCTAGCGGGGCAGCTTCTATTGAGGCCTCTGGCAGAATGTTCGGTCAAGTTTATCTGGAGGAATTTTTCGATTCGTCTGACTACGACCTACGGAATCCGCATGAAGATTTGGAAATATATATATGTTTATTTTCAAGGTTAGTGGGAGTTTATAATTATGCAGGAAAAGGGGCACTGCGTGGCTGTAACACCTAGGCAGGCATCCAGGGCAAGTTTGCCATGTAAATAAATTGTTTGTACCTAGGTAGTGGTAATAGCCTCTATCAGGCAATCCAGGAATGTATGACTGCAGGTACAATTTATTGAGAGGAGATTGACTTGTCTGACTATGAGCTGCAGAAGCTGCATATGTATATTTAATAACACATTACATTAATTAACATATTATCTACTGATGTTTACATTGGCAATTTTATAATGGTTTAATAGTACTCGTGCTCTCAAAAACATCACCGATTTAATTCTGTATAAATCTACTCCTATTGTAACATTGTTTTAATCAATCAAGAACAACAAACAATAATCAAGTAACCAGAT